>JAOPTO010000312.1:0-67201 GCA_033822845.1 Tetrapedia diversipes | reverse complement strand
GACAGACAAACCGGGAACGGCAATTTGTTCGGAAGCTTCGTTAACGCCTGAGCATCGTTAGGGGCGACCCGATTGGGTAACTCGTGGACGTTACGCGCTCGATTCGAACGGGATTAGGTGCGAAACGTCAGCTGAACGCTTCTTTCCTCGCGTCCGTTTCCTGTTTCACGTCTGGTCCTCGCAGCGAATGGGAAACTGTTCGCTGTTCATTTATATACTCGAACGGATTTTACTCGGAAATAGGCCGCGGATTAATCGATCGTGAAAAGTGAAAGGGAGCTCCCTGCGGAGGATGATCGAATTGCTCGGGGATAAAGATCGATGTTTGCGCAAGGCAATTTCAAAACAATTGGTTCCAGAATTATTTAAGAACGAAACCGAGATCGATTGAAGAGTTAAAAGTTGGCCGGCGATAAGTTAGGTTACCATCGCAACGACGTTTAACGAGCCTACCTGAGCTGAGATTCAGCACGGTGTTGCGCTCCGTTACGTTTTAGCGCACCCTGCGATTTGTAGTCGTAGCCCGACTAACGTCCTCTTTCTCACCGTTTCCGTTGATTCCAAGACTACCAACGGCGCCGTCCCGCGATCCAGCGAGCATCGAGAAATCGAAAAATCGCGATCCCGAACGACTGTCTCCCACGGTTCCGCTGCGCGGCTGTTACGACATGCCCGGCTTGTTTGTTCTTTTCGATTTCTATGCAAACGCGCAACACAGTTGGTCCAGATCGCGGCAGCCGCAATATTCTTGGATCGTCGTGGTAGTCGTCGTTCGTACGCATCCACCACTTCAGACTGAAGTGGCCAGACGGGGACAAGTTCTTGGTTAATTACTGCCGAGTCTTGCCTACGCGCATAGACGCGCGTGTAATACATGCACGCGTATACAGGTACGTACGACGTGTATGTATTTACATTTTGCAGAAGGAGGCCGGACACGGAGGAAACGACGGACAGAGGATCGCGAGGTTGAAGGAAGAGAAAGCGATGCCCGGGGACAGGCGCGAGGCGGCCCGGCCGAGGAAGACGGAAAGAGAGAATGAGAGCTGGACTCGGTTGCTGGGAGAAAGGGGGGAAGAAGGGGGAAGGGAGGAGGGGATAGCGGCGGCGGGAGAGGCTGAAGCGGAGAGCCAAGAGGAGATGACCGAACGAGATGCTCTTTGAGACACTGAGAGCTCCAATAAAGCCGGACCAATTACTGGCTACCGTCCTTTCCCATTCCCTATTGATTTGCATTCAAATAGATGTTATACTCTAAGTAGACGGATCCTAATGGATTATCAGTTCGAGTCATCGCGAGAGCTTCAAAGCTCTACCCGTTCCCTTTCCACACAGAGAACCGCCTCCTTTCCAATCCTCCTATATCCACTGTTTCATCCATTTCCTAATGAAACTTCCTCGGATTGACCCTTTTTCTAAACTTACCTAATGATCAGCTCGAAACTTATCCCGCTGCCGCGTGCACACCCACCCCCCGGGAGCGGGTTCCTCTGCTTCCGCCTATCCTCTGTTGCGCCGGAACAGAAGCCGTTTCTCTGGACTTTTTCAAGCGGGAGTTGAGTTAACCGCTCCTTCTCAAGAGTGGCCGAGGGGAAAACGGGGAGCTGAACGGTGGTTTGGACGCTGGCAGCTTCTGCAAGGACGAAAATCGTCGTTTCAGTCTTACAGCAACGCTTATTGTCCTTCCTGAGGCTTTTTTTATCAGTCTAGTAAATATGTTTAGATACTACTGTTAGCGTTATAACAAGCAAAACTTCAAAGGGTCAACGCTTTAATCGTTGTTTAATCAAAATTCACGCTATCAACGTCAGAAAAATTAACCCGGGAAGGAGTCAGACTTTTATTCTGATTTTTATAAAAAAATCCCTGAAGCTCGTAAAAACGCACCCCTGTAAATTTATAAAATTTCCACGCGAAACTACGCGGAACTGATCTTTTTTTCTCGTTCACTCTCCGGCACTTCAGGCTGCGGTAATACGGTAATGCCGCTCTTCGGCCAGCCCCGGGACAGCAAACGGGTTAATGAAAGAAAGCACGAAACGAATAAATAAATATCACCGTTCGCCCAACCAAAAGAAAAAAAAACGGTAGAAAAGAGGAGAAAACGACCCGTGACGCACGGGAGATTCCGTCGAGTCACCAATGCCATTTCCTCCGGCCGAATAATCGCTCAGCGAATTATTTAAGCGAAAAACCAACGGCAGCCACAGGCCGTTCCGAATTTCTAGGCTCGCGTTTCAACGTCTCGAGGGTCGCAGGGGGTCGGAGGGGGCAGTGGGAGTGGAAACGGGCACGGAGGCTCGCGCAGCACACTTGTCGGACGCCATTCTGTGCCGGTGGACCCGTGTAATGAGTTAAAATGAGTTTGGAATAATCGCGGAGAGGCCGGCTCGCCTTGCAACGGCCAGCAGCAGGCCAGAAATGTGACCACGGGGTTGGAGATAGAGGCGGAGAAAAGAGGGAGAAAAGGGGGCACGAAGAGAGAGAAAACCAAGAGAACCAAGTGTACGGGGACGACTTTGTGGCCACACACATACCAACGTACACGTACAACACACCGACTGTTACCTACGTTTGCATCCGTAGGTATGTAAGTACGTACATACGGTCAAGGGTGAAGAGAGGAAAAGGGGGCAGGGGAAGGGGATGGGGGCAGCGGGAGAGCGCGTGTCCGGTATCCGGCTCGCTAATTAGCTGCAAGGTGGGATAAAGAGTGGCCGAGTCGAAAACATTAAAGCCAGCAGCGGGGTGGAAGTGTAATGGACGTTGACGTATGGCCGGTATAGCTACCGAGAGAGGTCCGCCGCTGAGAAGTACTTGGCAACGACCTTCCATATACAGGGAGCACGCGGGGTACATCCGTACATACATACGTGTCCCGGTCGTTCGTTCTTCCAAGATTCCGCTCGTGTCGATCGTTAATTCGCGTCAGCCCCCGGCTACAGACACGCGGTTCAGGTTGCCCGATCGTTGTAACAGGCTAAGCGGCGAGTGTCCGCCGCGTTATTATTCAGATGCGACCGCGAAAGGGGTGCTGAACTGTGTAATTTCGCAAAAATTAGACGAAACGTTGATGCAGCGATCTCGGCTCGCCTCTGTAATCATGCTCTGGTACATTGTAGCAGTTGTCGGTGGTTAGCGCGCCTCTTCCCTGCAGGATGGTACCAAGGCACGCGCGCCTTCCTGTTGACTCGGCGAGGGATACACCTTGACCGGGTATCTCGTAAGAATCGTGGAGTGATTTAAAAGATTCGTAACCAATTCGATGAACTCTTAATGCATAGGTTTGAACGAATACAGGGTTTTTAATGATAAGATACAGAGGATGCTCCTACACGGTCGAAAAGGCCGAGAGTATGAAGGCAGAGATAACAACATCAGTTGATTGGTTATCTTTTGTAGCAAATAACGAATTTCAATTACGTTCTATCCAACACAGACCGCGTCCCTTGATTCTTCACAACAGTATATACCTGATTGCAACATCGTTGGGTGACTGTCCAAGAAACATACCCGGAGGATCATAATTTAATTTAAGGTTAGGCAACGACCAGCCAGGTACCATTTGAACCGGAGTAAGCATCCGAAGCCAGACGGAGCTTCAAAGAGCTGCTTGCTCGTCAGGCGGTAGTTAAGAGCTAGAAGAATCAGGGGACACGTAGCCATCGCGGATTTATCCCGGAGAGGCTGGTCGTATCGTCGTTAATTCACACCATGCGCGTAATATATGCAACGCGCGTCGATGCGCCGACGATACTTACGAGCGGCAGCGTCCTCCTCGCGTGAGAGAAAGACACACCGTCAAAAAGAGAGAGAGAGAGAGAGAGAGAGAGAGAAGGTTCCGTTGCGTTGGGAATCACATCGCGTAGGTGTGCGGGGGTTGGCGGGGCTGGCTGATTGCTTTACGATGACATTATTTGCGCTAAGTCACGGCACCGCGCATAATAAAGTGCACGGGGTCAACGATAGAGGCGAGGAAACCGGGTGGTGGTTTCGCGCGGCGCGTTTTTAGTTAAATCGCCGCGCCGGCTCCAGGGCTAAGCGGGCACACACACGCTGCGCCGCGCCGCGTAGGAAACGAGCGCCGTCTTGAAAGAGGGGGAGGGGCAGAAGCGGCATTCAGACGTACACCGCGTAGGTAAATCCTCCACTCAGCCGGACACACTTCATGCACAAATTAAAGCATAAAAAAGCCCCTTGCCATCCAGTTGCGGTGAGGTGGATGGGAGGGGGGTTGCCGGGAGGGGGTGGCAGGGAGGGAGGAAAGTAACGGCGGCAGATAGAAAGACAGAGCAAGGGAGAGCGGGATGAGTAACGGGGGCTAAAGGGGGTGCGGGCCGACGACTGAAAGAGGAGGTCGCGTGTTGGTTGGTTGGTTCCGAACGGAACGAAGGGAGGAGGTAGGGGATCGGCCGGTCGGTCGGTCGGATAGGTTATACCATCTTTCATGTAATTACTGACATAAAATGCCAGAAGATTTTCGCCCTCTCCTTTCCTCCTTCACCGTGTTCCCCACCCCCAACCCTGGGTCTCTCGATCGCCTCTCTTCCCCCCCTGAATTTCTCTCCGCCTGTGCACTGTGTGTCGTCTCTCCCTCTCGCTCTTTCTTCGTTCTGTGTCCGGACGTTTTCTCTGGCTGTCCTCCTCCTTCTCTCCCCGGTTCTCTCCTCTCTCCCGCCCCGTCCTTCCTCCCAGCCCGATGCAGGCCCAACCCCTCTTTCTCTGCTGCCGTCGGTTCTCGCTCTTTCGTGTCTTTTTCTCCTCCGCGGAGTAGAAAATTTTCAATTCCATTCATGTAAATTATTGTAGCGCACCGACTCTCGACATGTGCAACTTGTATTAATGACGCAGTAAAGGAGCAGACGGGCGGAGAGCTGCCCATTAGCGGATGAAAGCGGAGGGCTCTCAGCGCATAGCCCGATAATAGCCCGACTTATACCCACCGAGGCTGTGTAGTTTAGCCCACGTTACGAGTCTGCCGTGCCTCTGCCCTGCCTCTCTGCCTCCGCCTGACTGCCGACCTGCCTCCGCCTCTCCCCACCGCCGTTTCCTATCCCTGGCCGTTTGCTCGCCCGCGCTCCTCATCCACGATAGCCCTCTTCCTTATCCTCCTTACACCTACGTTCACCACCCCCTTTCCCTGGCTCCGCTCCTCTGTCCCTCTATTACTATCATTCACTCGCGCTAACTTTCGTCGCCGGGCGGTAGTTGCATACCCGTTTCAAGAGAATCCGTCTCCGTCAACGATAAGCTCTAAAACATCGGAATCCAAAGATAGAACAACACAAGCTACCACACAGGTTACACACGGATCGGCTCAAACGTTTCGAGTCCGACATACCTGCGGCTCGCTAAATTTAAGACCTTCCCGTCAACGATACAACCGTCAACACCCACAAATTTCAACCTCCCCCGTTTCAACGCCTAAATCCAGTTCTCACAGTTTAGAATCCGCATCCGTCGCGAGCTAAGCCTCTCCGCCAGTCCCCGCGACCGGCGCTGAAAGAACGCGTTCGGAACGATTTATTAACCGGCCTCGATACTCAATTATCCCGGGCGCGAGGCGAGTGGGAGTACGGGTCGCGGCGAAGACAAATTGTAACGTTTACAAGCGGGCCGAGGGAGCCGAGAGCTGAGGCGCGATAACGGGGCCCCATCGCGTTCGCGCGGCTCCAGAAAAAAGCTGCGTGAGCGCGAGCCTCTCTCTGCGGACGCGGTGAAACGGAGTGCGGTTTCAGTAGCAACGACTATATCGCTGGAGCCAGTAGCGGTAACGGTATCCGTGCATCGGTTTAAATTTACCCGATCGTCGGCCTGCCTGCGTTTCTGCCTGTAGATGAGCGTGCGCGCTCACACTCACACAAATTCAGGTAAGCGTATCTATGGTTGCAAACACGAGAGCACGCATTGGATGGGAGCTCGTGAAAATCGAGACGACCGTGTCCCCGGATATTGGCGATGCGATTCTGGTGCTGTGGTGCCGCGCGTTATCGGCGCCGAGAAATATACACACTCCCACGCGGGACGGTAGCGGAAGGGTTGAAAAGGCTGTAACAAGAATTTTATGCGAGTGGGTTCGTTCTGTTTAAGGAGCTGGAACGGTTAGGTGTATTCTTGGGAGAGGTGTTGGCGTAGATGCCAATTTTGTGCGGCTTTGATTTTTCGGGTGAGCGTGAGCGTTAAAAACAATGGTACCAGGAAGTATTCCCACGATTCTGGTGTTAGATACATTTATTCTCGACGATCATTAATGCGTTCGATATTTCTTTATCCAATTTTATCTTCGATTCTGAATCTCGTGCTTGATACACTCGCAGTTTTACATAAAATACAGATAAACTCCGTAACGTATCGGAAGATGCGCGCAACCGATCTCGAAGCGAACAGAGTTCTATGAAAAAATTCTACGTCACCTATTTAAACTTTCCCATAAATATCATACGTTTCACGTTCAGAGTCACTAAATCTCTGCTTCGTTCCCGGCAGAATAAAATCCAATTAAACTAGTCTAACGGTATACACCATAAATATGTTTCTCATTAACTTTCCAATCGCTCCTTCCCCCATATTGTTGCATCGATGATCCCCTGCCTGGACCCGTGCACGGGAAACATCCATTCCGGGCCCATCGTCCTCGTTCGACAGCCGTTCCCATCGATGCACGGATTCTTTGTTCCGCGGCTCGATTTACATAAACGGTAAAACACCCAGCTGGATTTTCCTCGCTGAAAATGAACCTCGTCCGTTTCAGGCGGCCAGCATGTGGTAAATAAGGTATTAATGGGGCCTCGGTCGAGCCTGGGCGAACCTCCGACCGCCTCTGCCTCTCGTTACCGTGTAATAAAGTGATTTTCGACCGGTTGGCCCTTTCGTGACCTGTTCCAATCGCTCGTTACAACAATGTCGATGGAAGACAAGCTTCCCCCTTGCTACTTCGAAACCAATATTTTCCGTGCACGTGAACGTTACTTCGGAATTCCTCGGTAAGGTGAAATACCAATCTCCAACCCAACATGCTTCATACCATTAGCTTGCAGTAGTATCATAGATAGAACGATGGTAAACTTAGTAAAGCAATATTTCAATAACTAACAAAGGAGTATCCTACAGTAGCGGACAAAAGTTTAAGACAAAAGTTTAAGTTTGGATGCTAATCAATAAATAGTATTCTACCATAATGACGATAAAAGTAAATAGATAAACGATATTTGTAAGCAATAAAATTATGTTTTACATAATTGTCCTATCGTGTTAAACTATTGTCTGCTACTGTACGTGCTAACATAATTGCACGTAAGGCCCTATATCGACATCTGTCTTCGTTGTCTTCGATTAAAAAAAATAAAACAAAGCCATACGATCGCGTGCCAGAAAATCGCTTGTCTGCATCTGGTGCGAAGAGGAAAAAACCGGGAAGTCCGCAAATGCCATTCTTCTTGCCGATTATCCGAGGAAACACTCGTCTTGGACAGTAACGGGACCGAAGCGAACGCGCGCGTGCGGCTCGATCCTCCAAACGTAGATCGTTATATCGCGCATCGTTATCTGGCGGTCGTTAAAGATCGCGTGGCATAATGCTTGCGAGCCGGCTGAATTCGATCTAACGGGAAAGCACTCCGGGCTTGTCAATTGTTCGAGAGACCATCGACTGAAACGGGATACGCGTCCCGGGGTAATAGATTTGCTCGCCGCTGCTTTCTGTCGGCCCGACTACCGTGTCTCCGCCGGTCAACGGTTCCCGGGAAACGTGAGCAACGAAAGTGTGCGTTCAGTTAGTGGTATTCAGACACTATCGCGCTATCACGAACGGTTAGGACGATCGGGCGCGAAGAATGATCGAGCCAGCTTTAGAGATCGGTATCCTTGTTCTTGGGCTAGGTGAACTTGTTCTATAGGAAGTGGTTAATTGAAGGCGGTTCGATGTCTGAGCTGACCAGTTCGAGGCTCGCGTTTAATTTTACCGTACAACACGATAAAGACCAATTTTTCATTCTTATCACGTCCCGAAGTATCCGTGCGATCTCGCGTCGATGTTTAAACGGTTCATAATTAAACGCTGATCGCGAAGGAACGCAAGAATCTTGAGCGAGGAGTACTCGTGCGAAGTTATATGGTAATAAAGGCACAGACTAGGTGTTGCCTTTTCGATTTACCATGTGAATCGGTACTACGCGGAAGTGACTTTGATATCGCGCTGCAAACGCATAGGTTCCATTTAAGAATCGGCGACACGCGTAGGTGTTCGACGAACGGAATCGGCTCCCGTTGGAGGTCAAGTTTCTTCGGCTGATCGACACAGGCGATGCAGCGAATTTAAATCTTCCAGCGTTACGACCGGTAGACAACGACTTCCGGCACTTTTTGAACGAGCCCTGAAATCTGCTAATTCACCTCTGAGTTTTTCGCATTGGATGAAACTTTTATACACGTGAAAAAAAATTCGCGCATTTCCTACTTATCTGGATGATCACTCACAGTATCATCGAGTATCATCGAGTATCATCGAGTATCATGATTGATAAATACTTTTATCAAAACAATTAAGGAGTTTACTTCAATACAAATTGAAGATAAAGTCAATAAAAGTGTAACTATCCCATAGAACACCGCTCCCTCGACAATATATCGTTTTAAAATTCCTCGTAAAGGAGTCGATGCTCAAATGAAACCAAACATAACCTTCAATTTTTCTCGAAAACCAATTCGATTCCCTTTATTTACCATTTTCCGTGATTACCATCCACGCACGGACCCATCTCGTGCCGCAGTCTATACAACCGTAACAACAATGGCCACGTATAGCGCACGTGTCCCGTGCAGCGATGAATTTGGAAACGACGAGGCGTATAAATACCCCGATATCGGAAGAAGCGAAAGAGAACAGTGGGGCGGCGGAGAGAAATCTGCGGCGTCTCTGTGACGGTACCTCGCTAGCCCCAATAACATAATACATCACGCGCGTACCGGCAGACAATACCCGGAGATTACCTCACAATGGCCCATGATTTACTTCTGCTCTCATTACCCTGCTTTTGTCGCGGGTCGCCCCGATTGGCGCCGTTGTCATTAGAAAAGTAACGGAGGCGGCCGCCCTCCGGCTTCGCCGCTCTCATATTATCCGGATTTGCCGGAGCAAAGTGGAGAGAAAAAGAGGGATATAGATTGAGAGGGAAAGAGACGGGAGGGGGGACAGAGAGTGGCGTGAAATTAGAAAGAATCTCCGTGAAGTAGTAACTCCGAAAACTCGATTACCGTGACACCTCCAGGCTCGAGGATGATCTTTGTCCACCCTGCTTTTCTTCGTTTTCTGCGCTCAACAAGACGACGATAAAACGTGGAATCGAGGAATACGATTGCTCGACAGTTTGTTAACTTATTTCGGGAATGATGAGAGATTTCGGTGCACGGTAGATCTCGCAATTAATAATTTATAGAGCTCAAAATCTTTGACAATTCTGAACAACATTCCTATTTTCCCGGTAAAGGAAGATAAAGGTACGTGTAAAAACGTTCGGTCCGTCATGCTATCGAGTCAGGCCGTTTCATTAGTTAAACCACAATCCCGTTTAACCGTCAGCGCCATCAGCGCTGTCTGTCGGCTCCCCATTTATTTTCTTCGGCAGCCAATAAATCACCGTTTCGTGCGATCTTCATTCGGGCCTGTCAACGAATTCATGAGCGGAACTACTCGCGACCGTTCGCTCAACAGAATCGTTCACCCCTTTTAACCAGATCTCGCTCGGATAAGATGGCCGATTACAAGCCTCCCAAACACCTGCTGCCATCCTACGACACGGGTCACCGTGCCTGTACCCTTGTGTATACGCTGCTACAAATTTTTCCGCTGCAACCACCGTTTCTATTTCATAACTGTTGGGTCCACGTGTTTCTAGCGCAATTTAACATTTTTAAGATGGTATTAGATCTTTTATTTTTCGATTCCTGTTTCTTTTGTTCTTCTTACTATTCAGAGTATATCAAATCGGTCATGTAATGCGTAATGTATTTCTCCATTGCATTAATTAAATTTTCTTATTATTTCACAATAACTGTGCTTCATTCTTGCAACCTTTGTCACTGGTCATAAGGTTATGCATAGAAACAAAACAATATACAATACTATGCTAAACACAAGATACGAAAAATGTAAAAACCTTTACTTTAAGGTTGACATTAGCAAAGGTATATTTACAAAAAAAAAACAACAATAACTGTTCAAATATTATTTTATCAATTCGTGTCCTGAACCTAACAATAACAGTCGTTACAATTGTTTTCACCGATCACACGTCATCCGTTCCACTTTGCCAGAATCGACGTGTAATCGTCTCTATATATATCGTTACCGGTCAGAATCCTAAACTACGGTCGTTCGCATGATTCCACGCAGGAAGGGGCGCACCGTTGGCCCGCGACCCGGTGATACATCCTACGATTAACCGGGCATCGGCCGCGATTATCTCGAGTGATTTATACGGCGAACCAATGGCGCACGGTCAATAGATCCGCGGCCGGCGCGCTGTTGGCGGCAACCGAATTGCCGGCGGCAGGCTGCCACGTGTGCAGCGCAACCCCGTGGTGACCCCGGTGGTCGATGCATCGCTCGCTCGCCGGTGACCCCATCGCGCCGAGGAACGTGTTGAACAAGTTATGCCAGTCGCTGGACCCGTGTGCTCTCGCGAGCCAGCAACCTTCTCAGAGACACGCGAACGCGGTGGAGAATAATCCTTCGTGATCTGTGTTCGAAAGCATGTAACGACTCTGTCGAAGGGGACAGACTCCGTTGGAACTCTCGAAAAGAGTAATATTATAATATTGAACACGGTCAAGTGACGTGGGAACGATAGCGTAAGAAGTTTGTCGGTGCTGTTCATGTACCTACGTACGTATTGTTAAAAAGGAGCAAGCAATGTTTCTTTTCAATCTGAGAATTTCAAATCTGACGATTTTTTGGAAGCCTAGTGATTTTCATTCGGAACTAACTCTTAACGTGAACTCGAGTCAAGTGCACACGTAATGCATTATGAATTATATAGTAAATCAAGCTCGTAGCAGGGTAAAGATTTATTTACGCTGTTTCTGCTTTATTTCTGAAAGTGTAAATGCACACACGTCCGTGATAGCGAAAGGATTAATCTTGGTGCTCCTGGATTCCGCCGAGGCGCGCATGCACCTTATCACGGTGGCTGTTGAGGAAACAGCGACAGACACCTAACAACGTCTTCGGTTCGCCTGGTATATTATAGCCTCCTCTTGTCCTCTCCTTTCCTACGGTTTATCCTACGGACACATTTTACTCTCCTCCTGTCCGTGGGTCGTTCCTCGTCTTCTTGTTCGGTGCGCGCGAGCTCGATAGACCGTGAAACGCCGACCGACGGAGACGGAAATCGATTTCATTCTGGTAGCAACCGATGTCCTCCGGCTACGTTATCGCCACCGTGAATAAACAGGTTGCACGGAGAGGCGGCGGATGTTGCGAGTGGGTTGGGGGAGGGGCGGAGCGGGGTGTGTGCCTCTCCGGCTAGAGATTTGATTACCGGTTCTTGAGATGTCGGGGTTTCGTTATTTAATTAGTGTTTTTAGGGGGCGGAGAGTTCAGCGCCGCAGCTTGCGAATTTTTATAGATTCGTCGAGGTTCGGGGGAGGGTAAACGATTCTTCGATACCGATTGTTAATCGGTTGCTGTGCATTATATGAATTCACGATCGAAGGAGGAGTCGTTACGATATACTTCATCGTAACAAAGAAAAAAGGGAAACAACCCTTTCGCACATTTCTTCACCACCCCAACAATTTGCACAAACTTGTATCCCCAGTATAATCCTCCCCTCGTTCATCACTCAATTCCATCGTACAAATTCCATGGTGAATAGATAACAGTTCCTGTCACCGATTCTCGCAAGGTGTTCGGGGTCAACGGACGACCCACACCACGAGCATGCAACACGGGGTGGCTGAAACGCCCTCCCATCTCCCATCTTCCTTTCGCAGACATCTACGACAACTCCCTCTCCGAGTCGAGGCAACTTTCCACCCCCGTCCGTTCCCCCCCTCGTCCCTGTATCCTCACCCTGGTGTCGTTGCAGGCATTCTAACCGACGATGTTCGCCGAGGTGCAGCGATCTCCTTGTCTCTCCCAACCGAGATTCGAATGCAGCGAACAACCCCTTCCTCCTGCATACCCCGTCCCCCCTTTCCGCCCCTCGTCCTCTCAGCCTGCCCCTCGGCGTTGCTTCTTCTTCGCATCTCTCCCCGTGCTTCGTCTCGTCCACGTCGACCCTTTCTCTATGCATATTTCATCGCACTACTCGCGATGCGTTGCTCTCCTCCTCCCCCCGCAACCCCTCGTGCAGGAGGTCGCATCATCGACCTCCTTCGCTCCGTGTCTTACCTCCTAACCCTGGCTACGGGTCAAAGAGCGCGCGCCCTGCGCCAGGATATCGGTATCGACGTTTCATTAAAGTGATGCACCATTTTTATTTTTCGTTTTCTTCTCTCTCTCTTTCTCTTGTTTGTTCGCGGGAAGCGCATTTCGCGGTGGCCTCGAAGTCACGACACAAGGGGTACGTTCCAGTTTGAAGGTGACTTGATGTATCAGTAAGACATTATAGTAATTGCGAACGATTGCGAGAGTATTGTGATATGCTCGAAAGGGTGGTTTATTCTTAGATCGCAATCATACGTATCAAGTGGACGAGGAAAGCAATTTCAAATGCCAAGTTATCTCGAGTCTGCTGGTAAAAAGGTCGAGGAACACATAATTTGATAGCGTGAATGATAGACAGACTTAATTAGCGTGGACCACTGCGTGGACCGAGAAAGATTAGATGAAAATAGGTTATTTTTTTCTGTGTTGGATATAGCGATAGAGCTGGTAGTTATTAGTAACGATTATTAGAGAAGAGTGAACGATTAAGCGTTGGTACATATAAATCCAGTGTATGAATCTGTACAGTTACTTTCAATAATTGAAAGTTCACGCACGACTATATTGACTCTGAACTATTATACATAATAAACGAAAATTGAAATAGCATTAAGTGGAAATATTAATTTGATTCTGCAGAATGTTCCTGACAACCTAACCACACAAAAGGTCAAACAGTTATAGGATTGCTTATAAAAAGATGCTATTAAAAGATGCTACAGATACGAAGAAACGCCATCTAATTTCAGAAAACTAATTATCATTGAACACTTGCGATAGAAATAGATTATGACATTATTAAATAGAAAAGATGTGTAGCGAATACACGACATTATCGCCCATACGTACATATTTTACAACACATGAGAAATTGTTAGAGCGACACTTTTAATTATATTCAGCAACAGCAGCAATGTAGTCTAAAAAAATATACGCTTTCACGAAAAAGCAAGAGACTCCTTTCTGTGTGCCAGTGCAATTTGTCCGAAATTGAACTAGAACACTTTGCGATAAGGACTCAACGCGTAACTCTCTGGTCCAAGCGCCACATTTCCCGCAGAATGTTTCGATCCTCTGCCAAAAATGAATTACAACCCCTTAAAGCACACACCTACTCTCGCTCGGTTCGCGGTTCTAATGAGAATTTAAACGCAACCCGCCCCTGGACGAGGATGCAGGGGATCAAAAACAATTAGAATTAATGCATCGTAGGTCGACTTTAAAATAAATACGGTTGTCATATGGCGATTAGTGGGGTGTTCGTGGCGATCCCGTTGGCCGGACGATGATCGATGGCGGCCATAAATAATGCAACACCCCTCGGTGCGATTCTGAGCTGCCCACCCTTGGAACGCCGTAGTTGCCAGCCTGTCTCGTTCCGCGACCCTCGGCAACCCCCTCCTCTGCCTGTGCATGTGCCTTCTCCGGGGCTACCCCATACACGTTGTGTGTTTCCGATACAGCACACGCGCCCCGGCATTCATTGCTCCGTGTCACCGGCCACCCTCGACCCTTACAGCCATTTAATTCGGATCCGGGTTATTAATTATTAATTAGCGCCAGTCCTATTATATCTCTATCCCGGTGCAACGCCTCCTGATGTCAGTGTAACGACGTTACACCATTAAATTGTCGACGCTTGTTAGTGTTTGCAAACAAGGACCTTGGTGTTGTTCTATCCCTCTCACCTGATTATTTGTTTGTTCTCTGTTATTTTAAAGGTGAATTCAAATCATGTAAGTTCAACACATCGTGTCCGGACGAATACATAATTAATTGTCTTGTGTTCACTTGTCATAGTCCTTTGCTGGAATTAGAAGTCATTTCAAAGGCAAGCCTTTTCTTGTTTCATATTAAGCCTTCAATGTTCATTAGATCGTTCAGAATATTTGTAGAAGTTGGAGACAGTACAGAAGGTAATACGTTTTTACAGAATTACATGCTATTCCGTGTTGCATTCGACGAGCACTTATATATCGGAATTCATTTCACGAAGAACTTCTGATTTTTAAGCAAACTCTTGCATAGGCATCGCGCACGCGATTATTAACAAGTACTATACATACACACTAGATTGTAAAGTATACAAACTTCGCCCATCAATCAACACATTAATTACCATAGCCAATCCGTCTAATTTGCCTATCATAAATACCGCTACCCATCGAAAACTCTATAAATCATCCAAACAACCACCGTATCGGCATTTCACTCGCATCTAACGCGGCTACCGGTGTTCGAGCAAAAGAAAACCGGTGAAATCGCGATGCTGGTAGCTTCGATCCAGCAATCGAAGTGATATCCGGCAGTAAGAGTGGACGTCCAGCGGCAGGGAATCATGGTTATCGTTAACCCCGTGCGGCGAGCGAGCGTCGAGGCATTAGAAAGTGGAAAAAACGCGCGAGCGCAGCGGTGACCTTTCGCACGCAGGCCTCGCGAGCCTGTGTGCTTGTGCATGTGCGCGCGTGTGTGTGTACGTGTACGTGAAACGAGGCCCTCTCGTCCTTCTGCGGAAGATCAAGCGGGGGAGAGATCGATTGTTCGCGCGGACCGGCAGGTTCAAGTGGCGAGATAAAGTCGAGGTCGTTCAACCTATTACAGGCGATCCCGAGGCGCATACGATATAAATCTTGGATGGGCAGGGGGAGGAGGGGACGCAGCGCCGCGCGAAATCGATCTATCGAGGCGACGATCGACGCGGAAATGTCAGGCGACAGGGTAAGGCCGGGACAATGGCTGGTAAATGGATCCGTTTGGTCGCGATTCGTGTCCGGTTCGAAGAGGATTGGGATCGGTTTGGTCGATTTCTGCTTTGCTTGAGGTTGGATCATGGTTTGTTAACACGTTGAATGCCACGACAATTTTACAGGGTTTGCCCGTGGCCGCACCATGAATTTTCTATTATACGATACATATACTGTTGAAATATCACTAAATTTCTTAACTTCGTTTGAAAATTTTATCAAACACTTATTTTCCTTTCTTAACTCAAAGGGAGCCTATATTGTATATCAAAGAGTTTTCATCCGTTTAATAAAGTTATTATTATTACCTACAACAAATAAGTTATAGTACGTAACTATTTTTAGATGTTTTATACTGCATTAATTTCTTCACACCGTGGTATTAACGATGGTAATTATAAAAAATTGATAAGTATTGTCAAATTATGTATTTCTACCAATCTGAGCGCGCCGGTCACCCGTGACCTCCACGGCGCCACCGGTAAGTTGAGTGCCGGTCACCGGTGACCTCCGTGGCATTCAACGTGTTGATCATATTAAGGAGAAACAAGTATAGCTGGAACGTTGTTCAGTTGCTCAAATTATCCGAATTTGAAGGTTTGGAATTCTTAGACTTAGGAAACAGTATACCTTCAAGCGCTCATGTTCTTCGTAAAGAAAGAAGTTAGAGTATTTGCAATTGCGATATTTTGGTATAAAGTTTGTCGAGGTTACCATGAACGGGCACAGTTTGATTCTTGTATTGTCTACAAGAATGTACAAGCTTCGTAACGTCTAAACGATATCTCATTAATTTCCGATCAGAAATCTTTGGACCAAGGGAGTATTATACCGGAGCCACCGTTCCTCCGTCAAGTCGTAACAACCCTTTTACGGTGATTCGAGCGAACAGGTTCAGGCGAAGTGGTAGCGAAGCTACAAAGTAGTAAAAGGGATTACTGGTGCTTTTGAGCACGCGGAATCTGGAAACGCAGGCGGGGCATGAGCGTGCTCGTTGGATGAATAATTGCTCAGCGCAGGTCGTGTTGTCGTTATTCGTGTATCGAGCCGGAGAAGGGCTCATTTATTAGACCTGGTGGAATGGTTCAGGTGGTTGTAGCTCTTTTTTCGACGACAGCCCGTTTCAGGAAATTATTTAAATTAATCGCTTTCTACCTGCGCTTCAATTTTCTTCGTCCGCCGCAATATTTAAACTACGAATAGCAAACAGGTACGTACGATTGCTAACGAGATCGTAACACGCAGGATATTAGCTAAAAATTCAGGGGGAACTCAAAGCATTGGGTTGGTGAAAGAAGTAACGTTGAATTTCTGTGACGGATTATATTAAAAATGAATAAACAAATTATCATAATTACACTCAATTTTCTTGAATTAATCCTGCACCGGAAATCCCTGGTCATGTTACAAACATTCGAAACGAACAAAGCAACCCCACCGCAACCAGTAAAAAAGATAAAAAGAGGGAAACAAACGAAAGGCTTCCGGAAAAAACCAAGTCGCTGCGCGTCCCAGAGCACGTCTGACCGGGTCACCGGTAAAAATGCAAACGATCGACGTGCTCTGTCGAAAGGGCCAAGAAAAACCGACAATGGGCGAGCGGACGCTGAGCACAATGAGACGTAATACAGTTATCCGGGCTGAATGGGCCGGGGGAAAAGAGCGGGCTACGTAGGTAAGTAAATTTTGTAGGCTTCGGCCCGATCGGCTCCAAGAGGAGAAGCACGAATTTATTCTTCTCTGCCAGCTCGCCGCTTTTCTCCCGCGAGCCGAGCGTGGCGGCGGGATAAAGAGCGCATTGAAGGCATTGTGGCGGCCGGAATGGGTGCCCTCTCCCCAACCCACCCCATCACCCCGATAGGAGGGTGAGAGAGCTTTCCGCTTGTTGCCATTGAGAGGCATTCGAAGCCCTTCTTGACAAATCGACGCTTGTCGGGGAAACTCCATTCTTCGTGGAACCCCGGGAACGTCGAGCGCGCCTTCCTCGATTTATCGCGTGCCGTTCGCCCGGCCATCTATCGCGCAAATATCACCGATAATCTGAATTTATGTCGAGAGTAGCGTACAGCGTCAGGAAACACGGGTGATACACGGGTGAGGTAGCGGGGAAAATTGAGAGGGATATTTTTCGGGTTCCCGGTGTATTGTGGTATTACTCGTTTCCGGGAGTAGTTGGTTCGAGGAGATAGTATTTTATGTCGCGGAAAGAAACGGTAGAAATTTGTAATCTAGGAAGAATTTCGCAATGCAGTGATAGGCGATACTGTTGACACAGAATGTCTCCCCTCGCGTAGAAAAAACACTTTAATGCTCCTGCTAATTCCGTTGCACCTCCGTTTCTTTCACACAGCACCTAAACCTTGAATCATAATAGCTTCTCTAACTGGTCACCAATGCGAACACCTCCGAAACTAGTTTGTACAAAAGAGCCGAAGAAGTCTTCTTAACCCCCTTCCGACCGAACAAATTTCTCCTTCGAAAGAATTTCCGAAACAGAGGATAAAACCCCGTCTATGTAGCTCAGTTTAGAAGCGGATGATCTCTGAAAAGGCGGACGACGAGAGAGCGAGAGAAAGAGTGAGCGTGGAAGGGGGTAGCAGCTCCATAGGTTCCGGTGGAGCAAAGCCGGAGAAAAGACGACGCCGTTGGATTATCGGTGAAGAGACGAGCGCGCGCTCGGGAGGAAAAAGAAATGGGAGGCCATTTCCGTCGTGTCCTTATTTAGAGGAGGGACACGTCCGGGGTGAGCAAGGAAACGCCAAAGAAGAGGCAGTGTTTCGCGGCGTAAGTTATTGCCTCGGGCCGCGGTGCATATAAATCCACGGTTAGCGTATTGTTTTCCAGATCAGGAGAAAATATATGTGCGTTCCCGCTATACACACCTCTGTATAAAGCGGCCCCGTGGGCCGAGCCTTCTCGCTGTCGGGGACGAAGTCTGGAAGGAAGGAAGGTCGCGCCTTTATGCGCGCGCTCACTTTGTGCTGTCCCGTGCGGCCGCGAACGAGCACCGAGATTCTTGGATACGAAATCAATGTATACCGTTTGTGTATGCGCGCGCGTGAGTGCGTGTGCTAAGGATAGTTAAGCGAAACGTGGCACCGCGGAATGCACAGCGAGAGACGTTCGAAGCAAGGGATGAACGTCCATGTGTTAGCGGACGTTGCACGCTGACATTGGGGGGGGAATCTTTGGGACGACGAATGTTTGCGCTCAACCCTTTCGCTATTCGATGGTAGCTAAATACGTGGGCAGGTTTGTGAGGCAACGAAAAGATCGAAGTGGAAGAAAACTAATACGATTACATCAAAAGATTGCAATCAGCGATTCTAGTATCTTTTATCGAAATAGGAAAGAACAGTTCGTTGCGACTCCAAAGACAACAGATCAGACTCCAGTGTTACCCGATTAAGTTACCAACGATAAAACGATCTTACTCAAACGCACTTCACAATTGCAAAGCTCAACCACGCGCACAATCCTAAGCAACCATCAGTTCATACTACTATTACTATCCAACCAGTCTCTGGTACGAATGCAAACGGTTAAACGACCTTTTTACCCGCTCGATGGTCGATTGGAGCGCCGATCTCGCGAAACCGAATAACCGAGTTAAAACGTAACACTGGCCGTGGCCGGGTACAGCAGCGGAATGCTAAAGAGGAGCACGGATTTAATCCGGCGAGATAACGGCGGTGATAAATGTCACCGCGTTCGACAGGTTTGTTCCGTTGCCTCACGGCCGCTCGTTTGCACACCCACGCGGTCGATTCCGCCACGAGATCGTTCCCGGAGGCGCTTGTAATCCTGAACGCACCTAATCGTCCGTGGATACACGTTAATTGCCCACGTGTGTCGTGCGAGGCGTGATTTACCGATCTTCGCGTCGGGAGTCAGGTGCGAAAAGAAATCGCGATTATTCACGTCGACCCCTTCGCTCGCGAGCGTCCGTGGTCGCGATGGAAACAATTATTGTGAAATCTTTTCAACCCACGCGCGCTCGGGTTGAAAAGAGCGAACGGAGAATGTGTGACTTGAATTCGCCAATGAAGGCTTTCGATACATTTTTGACAGGAATGTACAGTAACGGGCAAAAGTTTAAGACGACAGGACAATGCATAACATAGTTTTATGGTATGCAAATATTGTCTGTAGATTTATTTTTATTGTTATTACGATAGAACGCTATTTGTCGATAATTTGTTTATTATGCTATTTTGTATAAATCAATTAACCCTTAACATTCCCACTTTTAAGTGTGAATATCGACAAGGAAACTCCAAATTATTCTCGTCATTTTTTGACTCGCAAGTTTTTAAGTGTCAAGACTTACAATACTACAATGACGTGTAAATAATAATAATAATAACGTCATTCAAAACAATCTTTATTCATTTCAGAAGTAATATAATTTTCATTACAATATTTATATTATTAATTATATCGATGGTGTTTGAAAGGCACCCTTGGAACCGCAAGGGTTATTCTAACCTAGGGTAACCTAGGGTTATTTATTCTCGTTGACTGTTTGATCTTAAATTTTTGTCCGCTACTGTACCTACATGTCCATTTTTAATCAGTTTTTCGTTTGTATTCGATCGTATTTAATCCAAAATTCTATGTCACCCTTTCCCAAGTTCATCATCGTATACGCTATCTCCAGACATCTTCCTCGTTTCACTCGTCACCATTTGCCTCGAAATTATCCCGTTACCCTTCACCCGACCATTAACACGCTCCATCCACTCGCCCAGTGCACACACTCCAAACAATGTTCGATAACCATCCATCGAGTAACGATATTCCCCTAGTCAACACCACCAGCCACCCATTACCGTTTCCAAATTTATCTTCACGAAGTGCCCCGTGTCACGATCGCCGATAGGCGCGCGAATCTCGCGCGATCGCAGGCAGCCGTTCCTCTTAAACGCGCTTTCTCCTCGCAGCGATACGGATCGGTCGTTCTAATTAAATTCTCTACAATAGACGGTGCACGCGTGTGCACGAGTTTCCGTCAATTATCGTTAACGGAGAGGCATCGTTTCCACGGGAATCGGCCGATCGAGAGCCGGGAGATCGGCGTTGAAATTTCGTCACGGCGAATTCGGCGAATTTACAGAGGCGCCCGGCGTAATTTGACTGCGAGCTTACACGATAATGCGGCTTTAATTACGCGAGATCGAGTGGTTCGGACGATCGACGGAAGATATCCGTTGCCCGCCGGAATGATAATACCCGTGGCGTCTAATTATATGCGTGAGCGAGCAGGCTGCCCGATGAGGTTTCGTGGAAAAAGGCAGGTGATTGGTTGACGGGGCGCAAATGAGCCGAGAATATCGGTGCCACCGTGAATATGCTTACATTTTTGGTAACGGTGGATTCTGTGCACTTGGTGTGACTTACACAGGAGATAATAGACTAAAGGAAAGATCGTCATAGATCACTACAAAAATAACTTTAACCCTACACTATCACGGTCAGCGGCATATTTGTTTTCAAATTTTCTTATGGTCGATTTAGGGTTTAGATGGAGGGTGAGTTGTGGAAATAAATGTTCTATGGTTCACAACGAAATAGACTGTATTTACTATTAATTAACAATAACTAACTAACTCTGATGCGACTCTAAGAACGCGATAAATCGCGCACGTTGCAGATAAGCCTCGAGAAGTGCAAAAATACTCGACATGGTGGTTTTCTCAGGGACGCCATATAACAATTTTTTTGAATACTCAGGGAAAAACCCTATCCGTTTCTTGACTTCGAAGAAAAAACTTTAGGCTCATTTTACTATGCCGGCTCGACAACTTAGCGCGGTGGGCAGCAATAGTGATCGATATTACGGATTACTGTCCTAATACCCAGGACAGTTATGAGTGTCCTACAGTCGATCTTGATTAGCTTTTCGGAATTAAAATGGCAGGATCAGGAAGATGCGAACCGTACGCGAGATTTGAGCAGCGCGTTCACCTTTCCCGGTCCTTTTTCTCTCGATTCCGGCGAGCCTCTCGCGGCGTTTCACGCTCAGCTACGTTTCAGCAATTCCAGCAAGATCGAACGTTGCACGGGGCAGGTGCGTGGACGCGTACAAGCGCGAATGACAGGTGGTAATCAATCGGGAGATTTACTCGGCAACGCGACCGTCCGGAGCTTAGAATTGCGCGAACTTTTCTAATTAGTCGGTGTACGGGGCTTGGCGGATATGTCGCGGAATCGGTGCTCGTTACCTAGTGGAACGGTACAATTACCGGGCTGGCGGTGTAATTATTTGCAGCGACAATTTTAATGCAGATTTATAGCGTCCGTTGCGATCGACGATTAAATATGCCACGTAAAGAAGAAACTAGGTTGGTTGAAACCAAGCAATTGATACGAACATGTTCAACGTCTTAAAAACATTAAACGCGGCACTGTGCTAAAATAAGATTAGCTATAAATTTATCTTTGATACGGGTAAATATACATTTGTTGTTTTCCAAAAAAATATACCTTTTCCTACCGAAACCAATGTTAAATTAGAAAACAAGACTTGTAAGGTCAAACAAAAACAGGTTCTCATTCTGAACTTATTTAGCTCTTAATAAGAACCCATGTCTAGACTGACTAATTACTCCCCGAAACAAGATCAAACTGGACGTTCGCGTGGCGAGTCCCGGAAGCGAGTAAAAACGGGACGAGTACCTGTAAATGGTACAACGTGTCGAACTTTTCACGTGGGACGTTCGAGATATCCGGTCTGCGTAAGAGGACGCGTGTGCGCGCGCGCACGCTCGTTTCGAGGCGCGTAACACGCTCCCGTGGTTCCCGGGTCCGGCACGTGGGCCGACCCAGAGATACGGGGACAATCCTGGACGCACAGGGTGCCTTCGTGTAGCAGGATAACCGAGTCCGGCTACCGATTTGCCAACACCGGACAGGTTTATCTCGCACAACCTTATACGAGTTCTAGTAGAAAATAAACGACCAAAATTCGACTCTATTTTAGTCGCGCGGACAACGATAGTTTTCCGGGATCGAAGTGTAACGGCGATGTTCGAAAGTGCGTAAGTGTGTTGGTGTCGGTAGAATCGATAGGTGAACGAGAATGCGAGTGCTTTTACGTTGAAGAAAGTAAGTATGTCTCTTAAAGGTTATTAAGAAGGCATAAAAGTAATTTCTTTGCGTTTAAATTTGTCCTTTCCTCAGTTTGTTTTTAAATAATTATATTAAGTACCGTTTGGTATGTTTTTAAACGCTTGAATGATCAATTACGCTGTATATATTACCATGTTTCACTTACCTATTTTCTCAGAAGAATTATCCCTGGTTGCTAACGTGTACGGTTAACTTTTCATTCTATAAAAGAATGTTACAGTTGTCACAAAAGCACAAAACAATTTCTTCGCTCAACAATTTTCAATCGCTTTCACTCTCGATATCTTTACAACGTTTAACAAACAATACGAATTCTATCAAACGATAAAAATATAAGCGCGCGCTTATAAAACTAATTATGGCGCGAAAGCTGAGGTTAAGGACGCGAAAATAAATATGGCGCACATGTAACCGCGCGTGCGCAGTGCAGCAAACGAAACGGCGCCACGGGCCGTTTGATTGCCTTATCTGCCTAATGAAATGCCTCTCGCTAACTAGCCTGGTCGCGGCATGGATTCCTTATGCAGATATTGTTATGGATGTTTTTACCAGGCGCGTTTCAGTTCGCAGTCGCTCTTAAACTCCGGGTGGATTTTACATGACGCGGCTCGCTGACGAGCAGCTCTTTGCCGCGATAAAAACAGGGATGCTGAGCGCTGAACGCGACTGCTCGCAAGGCCGTGTGGCTCTTGCTGCATGACGATCGCCGTGCGCAGAAAGTGAACAAGCGCGAGTTTGTCAGCTTCTCCGTTTCTCGCTTCAACTCGCGGCCTCCCTTTCTTCTTATCGACGGAGAAACAATCCTCGATCGTTCTACCGAACAACGCGTTTCAAGCTCCTACCGTTTTTTCGCCGATCGCGATAGATTTGCGGTTGATTAGGCAGCGCGTAGAAAAAGGTTGGGTCAACGGTTTCTGCCATGGGAAAGCGGTGCCTCGTGTCCGAGTATGTACACTCGGACGGAGGTACATTAGACGCGGTTAGTGCTCAAATGGGTAAGTATATTGTTGATACCGGTGATTTGGTGTCCGTTTAACAGCGGTTCCTGGTTAGTGGTTAGATTGCTGGTAGTCGATCGCGGTTTACTCACGGCGAGGTTATGTAAGGGATTATTGTTATGATGGTAGAGGTTTAATGCTGGTAGTATTAAGTATTATAAGTAAGATTCTATTTCCTCGTAACTGCTTTTTGTTAAATTGGATATGTTAACTGTGCAATCGTTGTCATTAATGGCACTAAGTGCCTTTCTTTCTGTATATCCATACATACTGGGCAGTTGAAAGAAAAAAGGATTGGAAAAAGGATTATTAATACTTTCTAAAATATTATTCGCTAATTTAAAACGTGACCATAATCTCGCAGGCTAGCATTAAAATCATCATTGATTACCGTGTAATTACTTGAAACAGGCAAGATGTAACGGAGAAAGTAAATTGATCAATGTTATAATTTACAGGCAGCAATGAAACTTGCCTTAACAGTTCTGCCCTGGTGGTTACCGTGTTAAATCAACCATAATACTCCCACCAATTAGCGGCCAGCCGAGAAGCAAGGAGGAGAGGCGTATAACAATGCTCGACAGCGGAGAGGTCAGGAGCAGCGAACCAACTAACCGACATTCTGCCCGTGGAGTAGCCGTATAACGTCACAGCGGAAGGTTACGGGCGGCTCGGCTACGATTCGACGAGCACACAACACGGCCGCGTGTCTAATAACATTCTCGCGCGTTACCATCGCACAGTTCCGCGAAGAGCCGTTTAGCCGCAGGACAAGAAGGTCGGCGGCTACGAAATGAAAACAATGCTCGTGCCGTGTTTCGCCGAATCTACAAACGTGTCAGGTCAGCCTACACGAAATATATATTCAAAAATTTTACTGACCAAATTGAAAAATGTATAATCAAAAGGATTACAGGGTTAGCATAATGTTAGTACATATGGATCCTTGAGTTATTTATTTATTTAACTCCCATTAGCATATAGGATGATATAAATTATAATACGATAATAAGTGAATGGTTACTTGAATAATTTTTATTTAGAATAATTTTAATTGGTTATTTTCAAAGAAAATAGTAGATCCAAAAAGGAAATCTACTTTATGACAAAAACCATTCGCTAAATTGCAGATTGCATAGAACCCAAGGTTAGAGTTGTACGTGGTACAGTTATTGAAACATCATAGGGAATAATTATTTTGTCTCTCTAAAGAAGACTTATAAATAGGCAAAGTCGAAGTACTTAGTTTTGATACCTACCTCCATAATTGTCGCAATGGAGGGAAAGAGATGTATACGGCTGACGATAAGATGGCTTCTGTAATTTCCGTCGATTTAATGGAGCCATCTTAGCGCGTCCGACTGGGCCCAATGCGCGAAACGAGGATCGCGCGACTTATTCGCCTGGCGGACGTACCAATTACGGGTTAACCTTTCGTCACCGGAGTACGGTACCCGACGACCGTTTCGAAAATACTATCACAGATGCCTCGCGGCGTGCCAGGTGATAGGTTAAAGGCTCCTCCGTCGTCGTTCGGACCTTCCGCAACACCTCGCCGTGTCCCCCTCCTTGCCCCTCGACGATCGTCCCTTCTTTCTCCGTTCCTGATCTCCTCCTCGTCGCTGACTCGTCCTTCTTCCGTGCTGTCAGCTGATAGAAACTTAACGAGCCGTCGTTCTGTGTTCTCCTCGTCCTCGACCCCGCGCTCCCCGTTCTCATTTCCCCGTTTGTTCACGCTCGCAGAGACCTTTTTCGGTAATCGGCCATTAATTATCGACCACTTGTCTCTGATCGACGTTCGGGACGAGGAACGGAATGGAATTTTCTTGGGATTGTTGTCCTGCGTTGTCGGAGGAGAGTTCCGTTAATTGAACGCCGGGATGACGAATTAACGAGTCCGTAGCGAATCCCTTGTCGAGGGATTCAAAGAGTTCTAGCTGGCCTCATTATCGGGACGAAGGAGGATAGCCTTTCGACTTTGCGCTATCGCTGAGTAACGAACCATTGATTCGCTTGGCAGCGGATAAAGATATTCGAGAAATTTTGCTCGGCCGTGGTGATTACTTCCGCGAGGCGATCGGGATAATAATAAAGGGCGGGCACAGAAATTGCAATTCTGGCCTGGTAATAGTTTGGAATCCATCTGGTGGGCAATTCAGTCTCCGACAGTTTGCACGCCTAGTTCATTTGGTGGTTTCTCATTACCGGCTGTAATAATTGCTAAGCATACTTAAGGCCCGACGTGTAAGAATATCTCGTGATCATTCAATGTCACAATGTGGACTTAGCCTTAAGCGGCAAATAAATAGTTGCCTTTTTCTAAGAGCTTAAATTGAATGGGCTGTGCTGCTTCAGCATTTACATATTATCCTCATGTGTACTACTTTGCGAACGTTTTCATTAAAGTACCCCTCGTACTTTTGTTAATTTCACAACGTCTTCTCGTTTTAAAATTTACGAAATTAACAAGCGGTTCTAGCAAACGTATAAATAAACAGTAACAATAATCCAAACTTTATCCTTCTCTGAACATTATCATCTCTCACAAAAAGAATGCAAGCGAATGTTACAGCTACCGTTCTTTTCAGTAGCAATATCAATGCTTTTCCATTAAAGTACCCCTCATACTTTTGTTAATTTCACAACGTTTTCTCGTCTTAAAATTTACAAAATTAACAAGCGGTTCTAGAAAACGTATAAATAAACAGTAATGTTTATAATCCAAACTATATCCTTCTCTGAAAATTATCATCTCTCACAAAAAAAATGCAAGCGAATGTCAGCTACCGTTCTTTTCAGTAGCAATATCAATGCTTTTCCCAACACCTCCCTCTTGCCTCACCATATTTCTTGAATATCTACACACACACACACACACATTTATCGTATTCCCATATTTAGAATTCGTCATTAATTATTTATAAAGTTCGAACATCAAAATGAGATTGAGCACACCAGCTGAACACGTGCCTCGAAAACAATTCCCAAAGACTATACCCGTTCAAACGAAACGCTTCGCCTGACAAAATGCCAGCAATGAAAACGAAACGTGGCAAACCCTCTCCGGCGAACTAATAGTTTCAATCTTAGCTTCTTGCCAGGCTCGCACGACATTCGCAAATTAGAATAAGTCCGACACGCAAAGCGCAGGATCGCGTTCCGTGTGTGCGCGCGCTAAGCCACGGAGGGCTTCCTTGTATATACGAGCCGATGAGCTGTAAGAGGATGCTGCTTCTGTTCGGAGGCTACTGGCGTGCTCTTAACATAAACGCGCGCTGCATCATTACGGGACGGTGCGCCCGCGGCACTCTTTGTGCCGGGCGTAATTTCATTGCGCTATCGGCGTGCACTCGCTCGGACAGAAGAGAGCCAAGCCAGCCCAAGCCTCGATAGACGGAAAATCTTCGCCCTCTCGATTATTCCCCGTCCATTACGTTTGGACTCCCTTTATCCGAGCGTTTATCCGGCGAGAAGACGGTTCAGATAGTAACTGTAACTCCACAACGTTTGTTCGTTCCCAGGATAGGATATTTGCGTAAGTAAGGCTTCCAATTACCTGGTTGTAAAGAGGCGAACGAAGTAGGTGTTTGAAAATCGTATAAAACGATGGATTGAGATCGTCATTTCGCGAAGGCGATTCTCTACCCTGTCCGACGACCATATTTATGATCTAGCGTAGCTGTTCATAGAGCACGACTAGAGATGTTGTTTTCGGGGAGGAATAAATGCGAAGAAACGAACGCTTAACGGAAGGAAGGAAGGAAGCTATAATGCTATACGTGAATGTGACTCCATACAGAAGATGTATGGTGAACAGGGGTAGTTTTCATCCGATACTACAGGCTGGTATTGTTCAATATTTTGCATTAAAATGTATGCAGTAGGACAGTTTACTTGCAACTATATGCGCAAATAAAAAATGCTGGAGAAATTCACGTTTAAATGATAAATTATGCTAAATTATTATTCGATCGCCCAGAATAGACGGAGCTTGCTTCACAGCTGTGTCCACTGTTTTTTTCTGAGCAATTTCCTTTTGCATCGGCGATTAACTTCGCGAGCAGCGCGATCCGTAGCAACAACTAGACGTTTGTTTTCCGAGTGGTCGGTCAGAAGGGGGTGCAAAGTAGAGACAAACGCTCGCACGAGGGAGGAGAAGCCGGGGTGGCCACGAGGGAATCAGAGGGAGACACGGGGCGAAAAAGTCGGGGAGGTTCTTTTGATTAATAGCATATATAGAGAGGAGCGAGAGAGCTGAGCTTTCGGTTATTGAAATGGAGAGAGGGTAGTTGGCGGATGGGTGGCGGTGGGTGGGCGATGGGGTCGGGTTGGGTCGGTTGGTTGGCTGGCTGGTCGGGCGAGCGAGCGAGCGAGCGAGAGCGGCCCCTTGTGAAAGTTCCCTTTACCTTGATGACAAAGAACCGGGCGAACCGAACCTCACTCAATGGAACGGACGAATGGTTATGGAAACAGCATTTAATTTGCATAGAAGGAGCCTCTTTGTCGACCGGCTGAGAGTCGGAGTGCTCCTCACTCGGGTCGTTCCCTCTCTTTTCCGCGTTTCTGAGTCCCCGCTGCTGCCCCTGCCGCGTTCTCCTTCCAGCCGCCGTTCAAAAGAGCATTGTCCTTTATCTATCGATTCGATCGTATATTTTATTCAGATTGCGCGACGCTCGCGCAAAACGGCGAGCCTCTTTATGATTGCCAATCGCCGCCCATTGTCGCCGGATGACAGGGTTTACGTAAGGGCGCGGAGGCTTAATTAACGAGCCACGCGAGCTCTGACCGCGATCGACCCTCGACTTCGAGCTCCTTCGGGCTCTGGCTGTCGAAGGACTTCTCTGTTTGAACGTTAAGAGCGTTCGAATTCTTTTTCTTCCCTTCTTCTTCTTTTTTTTTCACGGAGTAGAAGAAAACTTGAAGTCGCGCGCGCAAGCCCCTGCCTTTCATCCCGAAACCATCCTCAAACGGACGGAAGATGGGACACGATGAAAATTCTTCCACTCGTGCGCCGATGACCGATCTCGAGTGTTAATTAATAATATTGGTCAACGAAGTATCGAAGTAAGAACGGGTTCCGTATGCGTAATGGATGGGATTGCTGTTTAAGAGTACGGACCCGTGTATGTCTTCCTGGAGGTTGTTCTTGTGTCGCAACGTTCTCATCTTTGCGAATATTGATGGACAGATGTGATATGGTGGATGTATTGGTGATTTATAGTACATGGATAAACTGATTGGTTGTCACAAGAAAAACGCATCGTTTTTCGTTCAAATTAGCCTAATCTATCAGCGTGTAAGTTTAGATAGCTGAATTACTATGTTCCGAACACAGCTAGATCAGGTTGCAGTATCATTTATGGTAATCCGAACACGCGTAATTTGAATAAATGTGCAGCAACTGCTATAAATCTAAGCAGCTAGGTTTCACGCTTATTTTATATTCTATAAACATGCATATAAGGTTGAAATAAGGTAAAACCACGTTCCAGAAAGGTAAGGTGTAAACACAAAGATCGACATTAGGTTAACATAAATTTTGCTGTCGCAAATCTTGATATTTAACGTATCAAATACCGCGTTAATCATCTCGAAACTCCAAACAACCCAATAATAACACCACATACAAACGTGCACTCACACACGGGCGCGTGCAACCAATTCCTCCTATCTTCGTCCTCAAGGATCACTCTCCGCATCGAGCAGTCAAAGGTGAACTCCCACAAAAGGTCCCTTCGGTTCTCGCGTCCCTTTTATGCCCCGAATCGATATCCCTTTCACCAGCATGGAGGAAAAAAAGGGCGAAGAAAAGCAAAAACACAGAGGGCAAACGTGGAGAAAGAGAGAGCAAGAGAGAGATGAAGGGAAGAAGAAAGAAACGGAAATGGTCCAGAACGAGCGGTCAATTCGCGAAGATGCTCGAGAGTGAAAGCACCGTGGATGCGTGGATGGGGGCCCTAGGCCTAACACGGACGGGAAGATATCCTCCTTTCCGCGGAGAATCAGCGATTGTTTGCGGAGGGTAATCAGGCGACATCAAACGAGCCGATCATCAAGTGGAATTGTTTACCTAGCTACGAGTCCCGTGGGGTTGCGCGTCGCTCTGGGTGGCCCAGGGCCGCCCCCTCCCTTTGTCACAACAATAATGTTAATTTAACCCCCCATCCCCATCCCCCCGTTGTCCTGTCCCACCACGCCCCCGTTCGACGTCCCGGCTGCTCCCTGACTCTCCTCCGCGCCGCTTCTGTACCGGCGGCGACAATTTGCCGAGCACACAAAAAGAGTTGACAACTTGAAAGGGAAATCGAGCCTATTGACACAGGAAGGGCACGACGGAGCGGCCAGCGAGCATAATACGTCCCGTTGGACGATCCCCTTGGCTCCCCGGTTTTTCGTCCGGTCCGCCGAGCATAACATTATCGCGTGGATCCACGAAATCACAAGCCTCTCGTCTGTCTGTCCACGCGCTGCCCCCCCTAGAACTTTTTCCCGACATTCTGCCGTTTGTCCCTTCCCTTTCTGGACAGGCAAGGGCCTGGACCTGCCAGGTTTTCCATGGAAGAGGTTCTTTATGACTGGAACACTTTTTGTCTCCTTCTACGTTTCGTTGTGTGAAAAACGGAGTTGGGAAGAGACGTGTATGAATGAAGCAGTGGTACTAGAAATATAAATATCGATGGTACCGTCGAACCCCCGGACCAATTTTACCATCTCGTTACATCTCGAAAACTACTCTTGCACCACTCCATTCGGTTTCTTCTCATCTTCCTTTCGATTCGAGTCGCTCTTACCCTTTTTTCGGGCCTCTTTTATCGCCGTGTTCCGCGGCTCATTCTCGTTCGAGCCAGTCGAGAGAAAGAGAGAGAGGGAATTGTATGGATCGGCGGCTCTCGAACGGTAGTATCAACAGGCTGCATCTAGAGGGCTGATCAATCACCGGCCGCTTTTGTTCCATCGGGCTTTCTAAGCCTCCTTTGTATCGTCACGTTACCACCGCTATGATCCCCGCATTCATTATGCCTCCTTCCCCTGTACTCTGTTCCCCCCCTGCCCCCGTCCCGCCCCCCGCCCCATTACCGTTCGTCCGCTTTTTTCACCCCCTTCCCGTCCCACGGCTCCGATCCATTAGGAAAGATTGCATTTTCTAATCCACCCCTTTGCATTATGCCCGGCAAGGTGTTGCGCATTGTGCGGTTGACCCGGTTCACTGTTCTCTGCGCGAACGGGAAATTAATGAGCGAAACGAGGCGCGCAAGAGGAGGGCAAGAGAAAGAGATAAACGCGCCTCGGAAAGGAAGGGAAAGAGCGTTGAAAGAGAGATGCTTCTGCTGCGTTGAGAGCTGCAAAAGTTGGTTGGCGGAAGGAACGTTGGCTGCCGTGGTTATTCTCTAACACGGTTACAAAGACTGGTGCTTTCATTATTAACGGAGAAGATGACGTCGACGAATCGAATCGTAAAGCGCTGGCACGACGGAAAAGAGTTAGGCACGGCGAGCACCCAGCCCTCTCGCCCTTCGCACCACCTTTCCAGTTCCGCGGGGTACGATGCACTCGTCCATTTGGGATTCCTCGACGCCAAGCAAGGGGAAGAGCCGAGGGACGTATCGTACACGCTGGTGTAACGATCCGGTTGCGCCGTCACGCGAGAAATTTACATGACGCGCCGAGGATTCCGCGTCAGGTCGATCGACCGGTAATCACCGTGAGGGAAAAACGATCGGGCGGCCAGATCGGTCGTCGCGTCGATGGACGAGTTTATTCCCGAAGGTGAGCCGAGCCGAGACGAGCCGGTCATTGTCGATGTCGTCTCGAATGAAACGAGTCGATCGGTAGCGACGCCAATAACGCTAATTAGGTGTTCGATAAAGGACGCGAAGCCAGGGAATTCGAGTGAAGCGAGACTTGTGATCGTAAACGGAACGTATCGCGCGTCGTTTCTATAGCAAGGAATTTATCGAAGGTGTTTCTAAAGCAGTGGTTTAATCAAGAATAAAACTAGGTGATTGCGAAAAATCAGCGAAGATCATGATATGCGTAGCTGCAAATCAGAGAATGGATCTGAACTTTCCATTCAGAGACACCATACATGCTGAAGCTTGTTTCCGCGGCTCAACAATGGCCAAGGACGAGTCACCGACGAATCATCGAATCCTGCAGCCTAAACAGGAAAAGGAGGAGGGCGGAAGGAAGGAAGGAAGGTCGCGCTCGAATTACACGCTCGAACAAGTTGGTCGGTTTCCGCGTTCGCCGGCTGCCGCACGCCTACCGGGCGTTTGCTTCTGCGTCTGCGACGATGTTTGTACCTCGCTGCTTTCCGTTTGACGTCGTCGACGGCGCGGGGAGAAAGGGACACGGAGAGAAAGAGGGCAGGAGAACTCTCTGCGTAGGTAACTACGGCTGATTCGGTGGGCACGATACCCTGGGACGAGCGAGCGAGACGCCTAGTCCCGTGAAGCACGAGACACGACCGAGACGAGAAAGGGGGCGAGGTTGGAAGGTTGGGGCGGGAGGGAGGGAGGGAGGGAGAGAGGCGGGGGTGGCAGAAAGCAGGAGAAGTCCTGTAACTCTGAAACAGAGTTAGCTGATGAGTCTGTGGGTGGCTGGCGTCGTTTGTCGGGGATAAAAGGACAGAGCAACAGGGAGAAACAGAGAGGCGAAAGGGGAAAGCGCGTGGGGGGTGGGAACAGAGATGGGGTGAAAGAAGGACAGCAGCGAACAAGGGGCTGTCTGCGGGAGAAGGATCACCACTTGCAGCCTTCTATATAGATATTTTCATGGGCGCACGGTATCCCTCGTTCCCTCTCCCCCTCCACCCCCACCGCCCTTCCGTCACTCCTTCAACCGCTCCCTTAGCGAGTTACCTCTTCGTTACCGTCTCTTTAGTATCACATGAACCAATAAACATCTTCTTTGATGTACAGCGCATTAATTAGTAAACGACAAAATTGTATTTAAACAATGGCGGAAGATTCGAAGCGGGTGAGCGAAGCGGAGATACAGAGAGAGAGAGAGAGAGGGTGATGAAGAGGAAGGGTGGATGGAGAGGGAGGAAGAGGAGCAAAGTAAGCGTGCAAACAAGCGACGGAAGCTTCGTCGTTACCGGCGAGGAGGTCGTTCGGCACGATGATTCGCAGTAAGATCTTTGCGAGGACTGAAGTGCGCCCCGGCTTCGGCACAGGGCGGGAGAGAACGAGGAAGGCACTGATAGATCTTGTTAAATTCACGAGTCTACCGCCTCCTCTCGGCTCGTGCTCGAATAATTGTTAACCGTAACGTTCCTCCCTCCGTGGATGCTCGAGTTAAAGACCTAAAGGCTTCTCCTTTGCCGAATCAGAGCATAATTGGTCGTTCCTTCATGTAGAAATAGGCGTTTCCTGGTCAGGTTAACCTACATATGCAGTACGTGTCACGCTACCCTAACGTCTTCTTCGGTTTCCTCTTTTTTGCACAACCACCTGCGATGGATAGTCCTTAGGGTTCAAATGTTTCGACACACGTGACGACATTAGCGAGACGTCAATAATTCGAACATTTTAGGTTTTAGAGTTTTAGAGTTTTCTGGGAATGAATCAAGGTATATCAAAATACATTATTTACCCCCTATTTTTCTAAAACATCTTATCGTCCCGACGTACCATTTCAATCGGCCCTAGATATCATCGAACAGTTTCATTTCAAGCATCAGTTTCCCGTATTCCTAATTCGCGTCCAAGACTATTCCGACCTTCCCTGATCCTATACGCGCGACCCCTATTCGATCGTCTCTCCTTCGTTGCTAAAACCTGATGACAAAGCGTCCTTCCAACGAAGCCAGGCTCCGACCTTGCGTGTCAGATTCACCGAAACAGGGCTAAGGATCGGGGCGCGATCGGAAACGGTCCTTGAATCGGTCGAATAATAAACGGAAGGATGCTGATTCGCCGAGGGGTGTGTCCCGCGCGACGATTCATTTATAAATAGCCGACGACCCAGCCCGCCGGGCCGGAGAGAGGCCAACGCTGATTGCGAACATCCCACGTCTATTTGTACAGCTTAACCGAAGCGAAACACAGGCCGAATATCCCTTTAAAGGATTACATCTGTATGACGCTTAGTAACGGGCGCATCCGATTCATTTATATCTGTCAGGGGTTGAAGGGGGGGTGGGAGCTATTTAAATCAATCAAACGCGGCTTGGTGTACGCGGCTACGTATCCGCAGGTATTAATCGACAATGTGCAACGGAAGCGGACGTGTACTATGAAATCGAGGTGATGGTTGTGGGGTGGATAAACGATGGGAGCTCGAAGATATGATATCTTCTATTTGTTCTTTCTTTTTTAAGAACGTATGCTTTTTTAAATAGGTAATTACAAGGTAGTTGTTTGTTAATTAGACCTAATGTGCTTATCTGTTCGATTCTATTAACCCTTTGCACACTCCTTTGTCGAGTGTGACTTGACATCAGTTTTTATCAGGTGGCACTTTAAATACAGTAGTGGACAAAAGTTTAAGACCAAAGAGTCAGCGACATTAAACAAATATAAGTAACAATAAAGCTTGAGAGTTGCGTTTAATATAGTTAATACAAGAAATAAGTACCATTCAAGGAATTGTCCTTTGAAGTAAATTTCAAATAAAGCACCTAATAAAATACTAGGAAGTTGTTGCCAATAAAATTGAAAAATAATTTGGAATGTAAAAGGTTAATATTTATAGGTGAGGATATGTACCAATTTTGTAATCAAATTTTTCTTTTCAACTAACGCGTAGCGGAGATGGCAATTAATTATAAATCAGTCATGTCGACGGAATTTCGTATCGAGCTCTCCCCTGTGGAGAATTCTTTCGCGAAAGTAAACATTTCATTCGTTGCTAGTCACCGATTTTAATCGAACACACGTGTCAAGCGTGAAAATTTCGTTGACGCGCAACATAACCATAGTAATTCATCGTGACTAATTAGCATTTTAAATAATCATACTCTACCCGATCGCAACGCTTCTATCAAAGGTTGATCGAGCGGTCTGTAATTAAAATTAATGAGTAATAATCCTTTGGACGAGGTAGAAATGTCAAGCCTGTCGATTCGAGCTGGCTAGCGTTCAGAAGAAGACAACTTCTTTTTCCAACCCCCTCCTTTATTTACGTTCTCATCGCAGAGCTTTATATTTCATTTAAGGCTATTCATTCGATTCTTCTTTTCATCGAGCACATCCTTCTGTGTTCGTCAAATAATTACCGTCATCATCATTCGTACTTAAATAAACTCCATCTATAACTGTGCAAAAACCGACTTTATTATATACCCTGAGTTGTTATCCTGCATTTCCCACTCGCAAGCTCGTCTTTTCGTGAAATTACGCTATCACCCCTATTACTGTCATTACCCTATTTCCTCTTCTTCGACGTTATCGCTTTCTTTCTCAAACGATATTTAACCAACATGAATTCCTCTTCTCCTTACCATTTTCGCCTGTCGGAAAAGAAATCGTTGCCTTCCTAACCACCATCAATACCATCCCTCCCCTATTAACCTTTTGCACTCCGTTGTCCCCTCTCAGGGGACATTAGAATTTATTAGTGATTCCGGGGAATCAACATATCCCAGCGCAATCTTTTCAGAAATGCATGTCTCTGTGAAGTTTTCTACTAAAATGGCACAAGATATCAAATCAAAATATGGTACAGTTACCAAGATATATAAAAAAAATAGTGATCTTGAGGAATCGAGAATACGTCCATCCAATACGTTCGAGATGACGCCGAGTGCAAAGGGTTAAAAAGTAGCACGACAATGAATTCGCGAACCATCGAACTCGAAACAACGTAACTTCCGTTTCCTTTCGAGCTTCCGTTTTTATTCGACACACACGCGTGAAGGAGACGCAACGTCTCGTCCCCCGAACCATGCCGCTCTCCTTATATAGATCCGTCCCGTCCGCTCGCGCGGCCTCCTCTTCTCTCCATCCGCGGCGAAACACGGCTATCGGGGATTTCGCCGAAGCCCCCAGCTTCCCGATATGTATACACACCGCGGCAGATTGCAGAAACTCGGAGAAACTTATGCGGGAGCGAGCGGAGCGATCGTTACACAGGAGGCAAGGCAAGGCACACGGGGAACGGAAGCGTAATCCCGGGGCCCGGGAGAGAGAGAGCACGCGCGCGCGCGCGCACGCCTCTGTTTGTTCTATAGGTACGTAAGATCCGCGCTCTGTGTATCTTGGCCCGCCGATATCTCCTCAGTCAGTCAGGAATATTTAGTCAGATGAGGAGACTCGAACAAACGCCTCTAAGGCTTTCTATTAAGACGACTCTTTGATGTGAGCTGCCGTGCACGCCGCTTTGGTCCCTGCCCCTCCTCCTCTTCCTCCTCATCCTCCTCGTCTTCTTCCTGCCTTCGTGTACCCCTTCCTGTGCACCCCTTCGTCTTTCTCTCTGTCTCTGTCTTTCTCGATTTGACTGGCTCTCGTGCTTCGACAGGGCTCCGAATCCCTCCTGTTTCCTGGCCACCCCCACCGTGATCCACGCGAAACCGAGACACATACCCACCTATACGGAGCAACCGGGTGGTTTCCCTTCCCCTTCTTCTGTTCCTCTTTCTCTGTTGGCTGGTCCACGGACTCGGTATCGTTCCGCGTTGCGCCGCATCCGGTCCCATCCCCTGTTCAACCCCTATTTGTTTCCAGTAATTCAGAAATTCGCGACCCCTCCCCGCGCTATGGGGTACGGTGGCGGCCCTTCGTCGCTCGTCCCTTGCCGCCTTTGCCAGCCGATCGCAGGCACCATAGCTTTGACCACGGACACGGGGCACCCTAAACTTTCTCCTCTCTCTTTTTCTGTTTCTGCTTCTCCGTCTCTTTCCGTCTCCCTTTTTTTCTGTCTACTTTTCTCTAATTGATGGTTTCTGTGCTTGCCTCTCTTGTTTTCGATACTGTTTTTTTACCAGGCTGCGTAAGGGGGTGAATGCAGGAAGATTGGTGCTTGGCAGAGCTTTGATAAAGTAAACGGGCTAGACTGCTTCTTCGCGTAATTAATAAGGGAGGGTTTTTTTTTTATTGTTTGGTTGGTACGAGGATTTTTCGGGGGAAACGAGTTAAACGTATGGAGTGCGTTGAACATGGATGGATAGATCAAGGGTTGGGATATAGTGGTGAAAGCTTTATTACAGTTGCCTCGTCGAACTAACTTCGACCATTCACGAGAGTTCTAACAGAAAACGCGAATCAGCACTCGAATCGGAAAGTCCCTTCGTTTTTCTGCCCTTTCGCGAGCATCAAAGCGGACAGTTCTTCGGCTTGAAGAGCGAAGCGGTTGCTAGGTGCAGGCCATCAGCTCGTGCTCGACCACCGGCAGCCACTTTAGATTCCGGCCGAGCAACGACGTCTTAATAAGTGTGGTTACGCCGCTATTTTTCTCGAAATTTTTCCGCCAGTCTGCGGTAACGCGCATATTGCGCGCATCTAAACGAGACGAGGCTCGGGCTGCACTCGTACCCTGCGCGCGCGCGCGCGTGCATTCAGCGAACATTGTGGTCGTCGAAATGGCTTTTGTGGCCTGCTGGTCATACCGACGGTTTTCCATCAACTGAACTCTGTTAACATTGATGCTCGCACAGCGCGGGCTCGCCTGGTTGCTTCGAGCGCGCCAGAGCTTTTCTTTTTTAACATTCCTGGATTCCAGCCTCACGGAATACAAGGGAGATATAAATCAACCGTACAAGTTGGTTGAAACAGTTGTACTGTTTAAGTATATTTTGAATTGGAAAATCAATAACGGCTTAGGGTTCACGATAATTACAAAAAGGAAGTTGATGAATTGTACACTTGAGTATTTACTGATTTTTTAGTTACTACATTTTTGTCTGTAATAATTTTAATAATCGAGGGTTGTACTTATGTGACTGCTAACAATACTTTAAATGATGCAATCGACGATTTTCGAAAGAAGCTTGTTACGATATTTATTTCTGCACCGAAACTAGACTCTAATAGATATTTAGTACGTATTGATACTTTTCGCTGCATGAATTTCACGCGTTTGCGTCACATCAGCATAGCGTATACATGAAATGGAAAGATAGAAAAAAGAAGTAGATGCGATTTCTTTCTTCGTCTTTCACTTTCAAGCGTACGCTATGCTGACGCGTCTATCGGTGGGCACACGACCTAAGAGTGTACTTACGGGTACGGATCGAACAAGCGAACGAGACACGAACCAGAAAAACAGGTAGATCGTATAAGCGGTCGATTCTGAAATTTGTGGATGTGTTGTAGAAATCGATTGTCGGTGTTGCGCGTAAATGGAACGCCGTGGATCGGGTTTCGTCAACTGGATTAGCTTTAGCCGCGAAACGACGCCCGATCCGGTTATAATGGCGAACGGATCGAGGCTGCGATTCGCGAATCGCGATTCTAATGTCCCTCCCCTCCCCTTTGGCCCTCTCGCTTGCCTTGCCCGCGATCCACTCTCCCCTCGCGTTGGTTAGAACAAGTGGAAACGCGTCGATTTACGCAGGTTGTCGGACTTAGAACACCTGTTTACCTGTACACATTGACAGGCGCTCGATTTCAGTTGGCCGGGAACATTTCGAGAAACGGGAGAACGTTGTTTAGAGAGCTCGAGCTGTTATTAACTATTGACATTAGGCAAAATTTGCAACCGGTTGGCTCGTTTGTATAAAACAAGAAAACACGAACTTCAGATCTATGACTCTGAATTTCGCCTCTTAACCCTTTGCACTCGAATTTAATATGACCATGAGTTACCGCCAACTCGGAATTTATTTTTGTATTCAATCAAAACAAAACTTTTCCAATACCTTATTAGCATACTTAGCTGTAACATTTCATGAGTATAATTAAAAAACATGAAAATTCCACGGTAAAACTTGTGATGTCGCATACGTTGAGACTTACGAGTGTAAAGGGTTAATAGACGCCCAAGAAATCGCTATGAACTTTGTTGTTTTTTTAAAAGTATTGTTGCACCAGTCCACGCTGGTCCATGATGTAAGGATCATATCTCTGGTTTTACCGTACACCAGTGTCTTTATTCTCACCCGCGATATTCAGATGTAGAATGCAGATACGAAATCGCAGGGAAGATGCATCTTCATTCGGACAGTATATGCATTTCACATCGCGAGTCGACAAAAGCCTCCAACACAAGCGAGAACGCAACAATCCGAAAAGCAACCGTGACGGTAGCCAGAGTCGAATCTCTACGGTGTATCGCCACGGAGGATCGTGCGCCTCCATTCGTCGACAATTAACCATTCAGTCAGCGAGTACCCGCGATAACCCTTGGCAAGGCTTCCACGTAGGGCATCCAGCGTCGCCGGTGATCTCCAGCACGTGGATGCCAGCCATTACGCAACTTCTCCGTCTCGTGCAACGGCACAGTGTCGACGCGACCATCTGTGACACCGGCGCGTACCGTGAATCGGAAATAGCAGCGCGTGCCTGCGACCACGGGGTTTGCGTAATCTACGCGAGGGATCCGTCCTCGATTTTCGGTGTGCTGCTTCCTTGTCCCGATCTCAATATGTGCTTCATCTTCAAGATTCCTGTAGAGGGTACATCAGTACATGAGCTTACTCTAGGTTGCTTAACGAAAGCTTAAGCGATTGGAGAGTAAGATTTAAAGGATATCGATTTCAAAAAAAAGCTGTGGAAAAGCAACAACGACATCTTACACAAATAGCTAACAAACATAAACTTACACACACGCATACACACACGTTACATATATATTACAATGCGCAACAGTAACCGAATATAGTCCTTCAGGAGCTCGATCTCTGTATAAGCAAAACAAACAAAATAAAAGTACACTGTTTAAAAGTTTAAGACATACATATACACACCAATACAAATCCTAATACCTAGGGCAGTTGTGCGTAGCCTCTAGATTCACAAAATTTTACCGATAACAATCATCAATAACGGTTATCTTACGGCGGCATCCGAGAAAGTATCGTTCGAGCGCTCATCCTAACTTCAAAAGCAAGCATCGATAGAGTTATCCCGATCCCTGGAACGGACAGAACCGGCAGAACTCCTACGTAAAACGGCGCGGAGTCGCAACGAATGGACACGATGTAGACGAGCAACACAGCTTCAGGAACATCGCGATCCCGTTCAAGCTCTCCGTCTCTCGTCTCGAAGCGAGAGTATCGCCCGGGGCGCTACCGGATACACTCGAGCTGCGTTGCAGTAGGCTAACTACGATAGAAAGTAGGTCCCTCCTCGGTGTCCAACTCTTTTGCTCGCGTGGAGACCGATCGTTCTGCACCGACGTCGAATCCAGAATCGATCGGGCAAAAGCAACGAGGTGGAGAAGGAGGAGGACGACGATGGTGAGCGCGTGTAAAAGCAACCTGTACAATAACGTTTACGGGGGGAGGTCGAAAGGACGCGGCCGGCAAGCATGATTAAATCGGGCCCGAGAATAGGATGTCTAATGAGGGTTTGCGTAACTCTAGAATGGGAGAACTGCGCCCCGTTACGGTAGCAACGCGTAACGCACGCTTGCGTTTCTTGCCACCGCCCCGGTTACGACCGCACCGATTCGGAAGACGTCGCCTCGTTTCTCGACAGACTTTCCGCGTAACGAGCGCGGGCGCCTAATGTCCGAGCGATCTTTTATTCCAAGCAGAATGGACACCTGTTTCTTCGCTCCGCAGCACGACTGCTTGCTTCTTTTTAGTCTTCTTTTGTCTGGAATTTCTTAACCCTTTGCACTCGGCTGTCCCCTAGCATGGGACATCGTAATCCTAGCATATGATAGTGTCGCAAATTTTCAGACATTAGTTCAGTCTCGGACGTTAAATAGTAATATATGTAGATTTTAATATACGACTTAACTAAACTAAATGAAGTTTAATATACGTGAATCATAGTAAATATTTCGAATTTGAAAATTTTTGAAGTTAGTATCATTAAACGATTAACGATCACCTCTCGAGTGCAAAGGGTTAATACTTTGACTGCCACGTTGGTCATATATGACCAGTCATGGTTTCTCCTATAACGTCGTGGTAGTCATTGGTGACCGGAGCGCTTCAACTACTTAGAATTGTAAAAGTTGAATAAAAATTGACAGTTAGTGCATTTTGAACAATAATGCTAATTAGAAGATTCTTTGAAGTAAAAAGTGCCCCATTGAACAATTAAATATTTATATTACAACATCAAAAATAAAAGATTAATTTCTATGAAATATTGCATCTAACGGTGTACTCTCATGGTATGCTGAGCGAAACATGTGATTTCAGCGTGGCAGTCAAAGGGTCAACCTTCCTATGACTAAGTTTATAAGATAAAGCGTGATGTCAGACTTCTTAACAGTTTGTCTACCATGTTGGTCATATATGACCAGTCACGGTTTCTCCTGTGACGTCACGGTAGTCATCGATGACCGGAGCGTTTCAACTACTTAGAATTGTAAGAGTTGAATAAAAATTGACAGTTAGTGCATTTTGAACAATAATTCTAATTAGAAGATACTTTGAAGTAAAAAATGTCCCATTGAACGATTAAAAATTTTTGTTAGAACATCGAACGATCGATTCTAACATCTAATTACACTTTAAGAAACTCCGACTTTCATAATCCACTGTTGACCACTGTCCAAGAACGTACAATTACAAACCGTAAAAGGTTAATTCATCGTGTACTGTCCAACATCAACTATCACGGCACACCACCTGCATACTTAGATCCGTTTCGCAACGAGAGCTCTGTTTTCCTTCCATTAATAACGAACACCGGACCATACATACATCGATGCAATAATAATCATGCTCCGTTCGAGGGCGTTACACCTAATGAAATTAGTTGCACATTCATTTTAACCAACGATTAGACATTTGACAGGTGTCCTTAGATCAAAACGAACAGTCCTTGCTGTAGGGATGGTTTTCACATTAACACCCTTAAAAATTACCGAAAAAATACAATATTTTGTTCACGATTAAATATCCAAATAAAATCTTATTCCTCGTAATTAAAAAGATTAAAGATTTGTATAGAGAACTCACTTTAACTTAAACTAAATCGTTTAGAGAACCACCAAAATACAATGTCCACCTCTTTTTCAAATCAACTTCTGACCCTCTAACCCTCTAATTTCCTTAAATTAAAACCCCTAAGAGAACCATCAAAACACAATTTCCACCTCTTTTTCAAATCGATTTCTGACCCTCTGATCTTCTAATTTCCTTAAATTAAAACCCCCAAGAGAACCACCAAAACACGATATCCGCCATTTTTTCAAATCAATTTCTGTCCCTCTAACTTTCTACTTTTCTCAAACTAAAACCCCCAAGAAAACCATCAAAACACGATGTCCGCCACTTTTTCAAGTCAACCATCTCTAACCTTCTAACCCTTTACCTTGAAGAATCGCGCGAATTTAATTAACGCGGCAATTAAATTCCCGCGAGGCACGCCAACCATTTACCGTACAACAAAAGAAAAAAAAAGGGAAATAAATAAATGGTACCTGTATACCCGACGCAACGTGTCCCTCGTAGGAAACAGCGAATATGACGCGTTACATAAACGCATCTTCATCCCCGGGGGGATGCGGGCCGCGCGACTACAATAAGATATATTGAAACGTGATACACCGTATCGTAAATATTCCGGGTTGTGATTTAAGCGTGAGCCAGCGTTGGAAGAGAGAAAGAGTAGATCCGCGCCGTACGTCACAACCATTTGTCTCCCGCGTCTCCAGGTATACACGAGCTTTCTATCTTGATTTCTATGCACAACGAGCCGGCGCGGCGCTCTTACAACGAAACACGCCTCGCTCCACCCAGAAAAGGCCGCCTCGCGGTGTCACGAAGTCGCGGGTAATTTAATACGCGTGTAAATCTTCCCCCGGCCACGGCCAGCCGCGTTCTTTACATCGGGAGAAAAATATATCGCTATCGTTCGGAATCGGAAGAGCTCGCTGCTGCTGATGCCGCTGTTGCTGCTTTCCTAGCCAACCGGTCAAGAATACCGCGACGCTTCGTTTCGCCGAATGAACTGGCGCGTATTAAAATTAAAATAAGACTACGCGTCTGACTATTTAAAATTAAAATAAAACCCAAGAATAAATCAACACGTCTGACCTCTTCGACGTAACATTTATTTCTGTTCCGTTTTTTTTTTATAATATCAACCGTCTCTTCGTTACCACCTCTGGCTGAACTTTGCCGCCTTTATTCAAATTTTCCTTCGTTGTCAGCAGTCCAGAAAATGCTTGATGCATGGCATTCTGTGAACCAGCTCGCCTCACAAATGCCTTGAACGATTCTGCGCTAACACGCGTGTTCGTTGCAGAATTTTGAACGTTCAGGGATACTGCTAGAGGTTGAAGAGATGGGTGGTTGACGTTGATTAACTCTTTGGAGCATGGTGGGATTAAAAATGTTCCATCTTTTTGATGCACGGTAATGCATGGTGGAGCATTTTTATTTGTGTAAAATAGTTGGTAATGCCATAAAAAAATGTTATAAATATGTTCGCTTGTGTTGGCAAGTTTCAACGTGTCAATACAGGTTAGTATAGGTTTGTTTAATTTAAAACACAACAAAATTCCTGTGCAACATGAGTCTATTTATTCTCCGAAATCCTGTGGCTCAAAGGGTTAAAGGTAGAAGGGTTTCTATAAGGGGCTCACGAAGAGGAAATTGTAGAGTTATGCGCATCTGTTACGAAGATGACGAACAGGCAACAGTTATTGGGAATTATTGAAAATGATAATTGTGATTTATTGTAAATTGTAGGAATTATGAAGATGATTGAAAGCAAGGGGGTGTGAGAAAGCTATGATATTTTATTTGGTAAAAAAGTATCGAATTTGCTTTCATTATTTTGTATTCTTTGTAAGTTTTTGAAGGTACCACATACCAAATCCTGTTTTAACGGTGTAAATCTCAATGAGATGACTGCATTTAGATTTGTCGTCAGAGGATTAACCTTACGCGTGAAGAAATATCAAAATGCACCGCAGGGTGTGAAACAAATTGAAGAGATAAGTTTAAGCTATGAAATTTATCCGTATCAAAATAAAGGAATCGTTCGTGTCAGAGTAAAGTCGCAAGGAAACAGAATCTTGTCCTTCGGGCGTTGTTAACATACTCGCTCTGTTGTGTATCGAACGCGAGCGAAAGCAAACAAAACGACGGCGATTACGTACCAAAAAGAAAAAAAGGAAAAAATCAATACATTTCACCTCACAATCTATTTGTCCGTATCACGACAATATTATCTTGCGAAGTTTATGATTATCGATAACTCGGCCGTATCTAATCAAAAGTCATATTGACCGCGCCTTGTCAAACATGTGAGAAATATTTCAGTCATCCCGTGTTTCGCATAGTAGATCTGTCAGTGGTGATCAACCGAATAATTTTTAATTATCCTTCAAGCGGCATTTATTCAAAGTCAGACGAGTCCTTCTTCGTGCGGTCACCAATTCGAAGATTACCAGAAGCAGTCTCAAAGAAATCATCCTGCATATTCAATTTCATCTAATAAATTTTCCCAACACCACACCCAACTGCTTTCCTTTCTTTCTCGACGCAGAAAACCTCGCACTAATTGCGAATGAACGGCCAAGCGCTAACGCTAGGCTTAGACATTTCTTGTATATCCATTTCTAACATATGTATAGTAAGAAAATGGCAAAATTGAAAAGGAAATAGATTTCGATGAAAGTTAACGAAAACTGCTAGGAATCATAGTAATTGCTTTCGCAATTTTTGCTCAAATTGACGGATCCCGTAAATGGCGGTCGAATACGAGACCGCCATAGTCGCGCAACACGCGTGCATGCGAGAACGAATTGGCCATCCTTGCCGCAGCCAGTGCCTCCTAGAAAACAAACAGGCGATCCTCTCGTTTATATATACACCCGGGTTCGAGGCCGGCCGAGGCACACATCAAGTATCCACACAAAAAGTAGGCAGGCACTGTTTAAACGTCCACAAAGCAAACTAAATAATGTTAAATAGCGGGGCGTCGCGGCCTCTGCTCACTGTGTTTGTTATAACATTTACTTAGCTGCGCCACTGTTAGCCGGCTTTACGGCCCGAACCGTAGAAATGTGCCTGCCAGATATCCTTCGCGCTCTCTTACGACTCGTCTACGGCGGAATAACTCCGTACTGGAAGGTCGAAGCTTTTCTCCTACAGGACACCAGAGTGTCCTCCTTGTTGAAGACAAAAAAAAAGAAGGAATGCGTTGTGCCATGCTTCGCGTTTGCTCTCTTTCGAGGGAGGTTATTCGATCTATATGGGTAGTGTTTGGTTTGATAATACCGACCGTGGCGCGATTGGTGCTTTCAATAATATTTAACCCTTTCCCTGCTGGAGGTGTACTTACACATGTACGTATACACGGGGAATCGTATAACATCGCTGATATTACTGTTTTGCTGTTAAAGAACCGATCGAAACACTTTCTGCCGTACAAAATATGCTAATAGTTCTCCTCGAAATGGTTTGGATTAACCCCTTAACGTGCACGCTCGAGTTAACTCGAGCGCGTTAAACTGGCCAAACTGTGCACACTCGAGATAATTCAAGCGACAATAAAATTTATAGTACAATAAAAATTTTGATTATTTTTTAATTTTTTTGCCAAGACAACGTTCTAAATTGTTTTTTTCCATTAAAAAAAATTGATTTCTTTGGCCGGTTTAAAAAAAAAAAACTGTGCATAAAGGGGTTAAACTGGGACTAGTTTCAGATTAGGTGCGACTAGGTTTAACCTTATCCCAAACAGAGATCGATGTGCATACAGACATAATCGAGTTCCTATTAAGGATAAGGGGGTTATGCCTAAAAGCGAAACGTCACGAAAGCAAGTTTAATCCTCAACGAAACGTGTGTACGTGTGTGTACACGCAAGTCGCGCGACGAGTCGAGTTTCCATAAATAATCCGCCGAAGAAATCGGAAGTTACAATTGTAGCAATGCTGGAAGGCGCTGGATTCCGTTCGCCATCAGCGTCCCGGCGAACGGGGACCGGGTTCTCTCGAAGATCGGGCCATATAAGCACGTTATCACGAGATGTAGGAAGCTTGGTGGCAGCAAAGAAACGTATAAGGCCGTGGCGAGTCCGGTGTGACGCAACCACGTTCGCCTCGTTGCATGTGAATCCCCGTCGCATGCGCGCGAGCGCCCCCTCCTGTCGCCGTGGCGTTCGAGGGAACACGTTTCGCGCGACGCGACGGAACGAACAAAACTTTTACCCGCTCTCTGTCCCCCTCTAGAATGGTATCCGCGGGGACAGAGATTGCCACCCTGTCGTCTTCGTTCGTCCTCGCGCGAACTTTAATGAACTCGACGTAAATCATCTGAATCGCGGGAAACGCGCGAATCGATTATGCTTTTTTCCCCGGTATCCCGGATTTAATGAACCGTTTCTGGTTTGAACCGTGCATACGTAAGTACGCTTGCGTACGTTCCACGCCGATATATCATTTGCCGTGTAATTAATGCGCTAAACTTCTGTAAACGAGTGACCGAGACGCGACGAGAAAAAGGAGGAAAGTCCAATGGGGAGATTGCCGGTTTGCTGACATTCTTCGCGAGGAAGACGTTTGCATATGTTGTTTCGACGAGAAATAACGTAAGGCGCTGGAGACTGTGCAAGTTGTACGAAGACGATGCTTTAGAGGAAAAGTAAGTCGAGTGTGTAGAAAGAAACTTCTTCCGCGCATGGATTTATTTTAACTGGAGAACAAACGAACACGTTCGAGATCTGAACGCGTTTGTCAATTCAGCCTGTGCTACGTGCAAACAATTAATTCCCCACTTAACCCTTTGCACTCGAGAGGTGACCGTTAGTCGTTTAATGATACTAACTTCAAAAATTTTCAAATTCGAAATATTTACTATGATTCACGTATATTACACTTCATTTAGTTTAGTTAAGTCGTATATTAAAATTTACATATATGACTATTTAACGTCCCGGTCTGAACTAACGTCTGAAAATTTGCGAATCTATCATATGCTAGGATTACGATGTCCCATGAGAGGAGTACAGCCGAGTGCAAAGGGTTAAACAAACCAACGAAAACCGCGCCGCGGAACAGTACTTCGATAAACAAAAGATCCAGACTCGTATATACTTCGATCCCTCGGCAATCCCAACTTCAACCATGACCCGTTAGCCTCCCCCACGTCGCTAACACACCTATATCCGGGACAAAGGGTTCCCCCATACCCACAACACTACCCAGGTCCACTTACGAAACAGCTAGGAACGCGTTTTAAATCTCTCACGAGACAAGAGGAGCGTCATCTGGAAGATGCCAGGCCCGATTAGAGGAATCCGTTTCGAACTTTCCCCGACGAATTGGCCGTCTGGAACGCTTGTCCTCTCTCACCGTGAAGAACACACGAAGAAAGACGGAAGTGGTCGTCGCGAGCGCGCGTGGGCGTGCACACGAGAGACAGAGAGAAAGAGAAAAGGTTGAACGAGCGAGGGAGGACCGGGCCGCCGTGGAGTGCATCACTCGTCGCGCGAATAGATGGCGCATTTCGGGCTTCCCCTGTGTTCCAGGAGGCAGCACCGGCGCGTTACAAAGCCGCGCGAAAATGTACGGGGTAAAGACAGCCGCGGAAGGAATATCAATCAATCGTCGCCCTTTTAGAAGCGCCGCGCGTGGCTGGCTGCCACGGAATGTAAACCTGCTCGGTTTAAGAGAATTGTTGTAGCCACATGGCTGCGTGCGCGCGCGCGCGATCTTCGAATGCTCGGAGGCCCGTCCTTTTGAAGTGGCGACGGCAGAAAATAGGGAAACACGTCGGAATTTCTGTGGCCACCGGCGAATATTACTGTCAGTCGTTCGGGGATACATAGCGAAGTAGCGATCAAGTATGCTGCAGTTTTATCAGGTTACACTGGTGCAGATATTACTTGCCTCTGCTCAAAGATCTTTGGGCGTTCGCTGATTTTCTCTAATAAAACCGTGGTGCATGACATAGATGGCAAAGTTTGAAGTGTATTCGTTATTTTTCATAGCTGTGAAATTAGGCATCGATAGATAGAAGTGGAGCAACTTTTTAAAGCAAACAAGCTTCAGGTTAGTTCTAAGAACCAGGGTATGCCCTGAGGCATGGATAAATTTTCTTAAATACCCAGATAAGACACTTAAACCCGTCAATTAACAAATCCACGTTCTTAAGGATACTTGTTTCTCGATGATCATCGTTCGATCGAACCGGTGAACGATAAAGACATCCTTCGCGCCTTCGTTATTTCTTTCGCCTTAACTACATCGATTGCTCACGCTCCTCATTACCCGTATACGTCGCCCATAAACAATAAAGTAAGAAGCGTTGCGTTGCTGCTATTTTACGCTGCTAATTTCCACGGATTAATCAGTCAACTCGATTTCCGTCGCCGCTGCTCGTCTTCTTCTCCGCCCCTCGTTTTTTCTCACCCTCCTCTCCGCCACGAACGAGTTTCGTTCTGGAGAACGTCACATCGTTCCAACCAAGCCGTTCAAGACGGATATCCGACCCACGTATTGCAGAAGCGCGTGTGTATATATATTTGTGATGAAACGCGGGGCTTCGTGGAATCCCTCAAGAGTCGCCGCAGTCCCCGACACACGCAGCCACGGTCTCAAAGGTGTATAACGGGAAGTCGTAACGCGCGTGTTATTTCGTTATCGTTTATTGGTACGGCCGTTCGATACAGTTTCCCCGGAATTAACGAGAATCCGTCGACGATCGCGATACAAGAGGCCCGTTAAGAACCGCGTTAATAAGAAATCCTGTTTTACGATCCCGACCGATAGTTTTCCCTCCTCTTCCACCCCTTCTCGTCCACGGATCCCCGTCCTGCCTTATCTGTTCATCTGCCGCGTCCCGTTCCTCTGTCCGGCTCCACCGTTTCATTTTTCATTATACGCGATACTCCTTTTCTTGTGCATTAGTTTATTACCGGTCGGTAAGTTATCTAAATTACGCCGGGTAATTTATACGACCGTCACGCATCGCGGAGTGGAGAGAAAAAGCTGAGGGGACCATGCTGATTAAGCATACGCTGTCGTTGAAAAGTTTGGAAGCGGTTTTGAGTTTATGTCCTCGTCGAAACATTAGTCAGTTCTTTTGTAAAATAAAACTTAATATCGTACGTATCGATAGCAACGCTTGAAATTTAGAGCGGAGTTTATTGATTCGCTTGTCACCGACGAAGGGGGGAGGTTATGAATTTCAATCGAATTTTGGGGACGTCTGTCGAGTTTCTTTTAAATTTGTTTAAGTTCCATTATTTTGACGAAAGAGATAGATACGTTAGGTGAAGTCGTGATTGCTGTGTTAGTAAAAACGAATCGTGGATTGGACAGAAGAACGTGGATAATTAGTCACCGGGACGTTTGATGACGTTCTATTACGTTTAACAAATGCGGAAGGTCCAAAAGAAGAGGCAGAGCCGAGTCGTGACGCTCGGTTGATCGATTAATCCCATTTGCAATACTCGGTTTCACGTCCTAATGAATCAACAGCTCGTTTCAACGACGATAGGAAACGTTCGCGTGTACCTACATTTTCAAATAAAACGTATACTCTAAATTCCTACCCGATCGTTACAGTTTCGATATCAAGTTAATTTGGTGCCTGTGTTATTAAACAATCGTAAAAAAACAAAATCATGAAAGTTTCAAAAATCTGTTACATTGACGACCCGATCCTATCGTACGTTTTCCTATCCAATTGCCTCTGACCATAACAAAAAAAAATAAATAAACCTCCGTCAAACCGCTTTCATTGACCGTTGCTCGCAAGAAACCGGCGACGAAAGGCTCGAACATAACCTCTCCCCGCGACGCCGCCTATCATTTTAATAGTTTAATCTCGCGCGGAGCGACATTCCGAATAGCGAACCTGCCCCGGCGCCACCACAAAACACCGTGCGCCGGGCGTGCATGTAACACGGGTCGAAGAAAAATTTCGCACATAATAAACTAAGCCTGTACACAGGCGTGCAAGAACGAAGCAACATTTCATAGCACGGCCGAAGCATATAGCCGGGTATCTGGCCGGCTAGAGTATGGAAGGAAAAACGAGCACGGTCTCATATGCCCGCTCGAGCCACAGCCCTAACAATTATCTCTAATGGGCCGCGATACTATAAATCGACATAGGCAGGCCCGATGAAATCGGTCGAACGCACCGGGATGGCAGAAAATAGAAACCGCCGCGGCCCGTGGTGTCTCCTCCATCCGGCTCCCGAGATGGAATCCATCATGTTGTGCAAGTAGCGGCACCTGACTGCAATGCTGATGACTCGACCGGACGAACGCCTCGCGATAGAGGGACCGAGAGAAAGGGGTTCGAGGGGAGGGGGACATCGAGGGAGAAACGAAGCGAAAGAAAGAATAGGGACGGATAAGTCGGGCGTGCGTGTGCGTGTGCGTGGCCATGTAACAGAGCAGAAAGATCTGTGCTCGCGATGTGCCCGCAGGCTAGATCGTGCCCGGATGAGGCTGTGTCGCCACTGTTGGGCCGCACTGGCCCGCGAGCGCCGTGGACTATGCTACCGCCGTTGCACGGAGCGCAGGGAACGGCTTTAGGTTAGGTTCGCGGAGCGGGGAATTTGAAAAATTCGTGCTCGCTGTCTACCGAACAGATATACGAGCTTTTGCACGCTTATCGACACTGACTACGAGGAACATTTATCCGTGCATAATTAGTCACCGTTAACGAGTTCATTTCTGCTACTGTTCGGTGGGGGAACGTTTTTTAATTGCAGCAAATAAATCGATGTGAAAATAATATCCACTTTGAGAAGGTATACATGTATGTTAGCCGTTCGCGCAATTTCACGGTGAAAAAGTGGATCAATTAGATATTTCCAGTAGGCAGTAGGTACTTACTCCGCCGCATTCGCAACGACTATTAAGAAAGAGCACACGACGGGATGAAAAATCGCGGCTAGCAAAGATGGCTCCTGGGATAGGTTTGTGTCCAGCGAGGATTGCGCGTGGACGTTTCGCAAGCGCTAGAATTTGCTTCATTAAGGACCAATCGATGCGCGGACGTCGTATCAATGTAACGATCGTACCGGCCGCCGGTTTCTTGTCGATCGCCGGAGATACTATTCAAACAAAATTAGATCGCTCTTTAACCGATGCCTCGTGGTCTGCCATTAAAGCCTCGCTCATCAACGATTACGTTCTCGTAAAGTCGAAACGTTCTTTCCCATAACCTGGATCGGTGGATCCCTTTCTTGTTCTAAACCACGGATAATTTAGAGACTAAAATATTTTCATTAAGTTGTACACGTATATAGATCGCTGTAATATTAACGACATAATTAATGCCTGCGGTGCATGATAATGTCACCGTTTTTTTTACACCTTCGGTCCCTTTTCTTTTACCAGTTATTCCGCCGATTCCAATTAAACCAGGCACCGTGCATAAAGATAAAAGACGCGGGACGAACGGCCGCTCTTTCTGTCGCCCCGAAATACGTTCTTGCCGGTAATAACAGGCTACGTTTAGCCGCAATTATTGCGGCCATTAAGCTCACATTTATCTATAATCACCGTTTCCCGTCCAAACGGGTATCCTCCGTGTTGCAGCAGGAACTTTCCTACGAAATACCATCTATGAAACACGCTCTCTCGCTACGCACACGGCGGCGTACATCATCGTCCGCCAGGATTAAATACTAAACATTCCAGCCGACTGATTACTTTACAACCGCCAATAAAACAGCAACGATTACGCACTGTCACGATCAACGACAATGAACGACTCAATGGAGGGAGCACGGCTCCACGGATGAAGAGATCCGGCGATATGATCTCGCGAAGTTTCTTGGCGATCATAAACGCTCGTATACTCTCGCACAAGTGTTTCCCTCTCTCACTCTCTCTCCCCTCCAACCCCTCTGTCGCGCTGTTTCTCCTCTCTGCCGGTTATCCAAGCGAGAGTGGTCGCCATACCGTATGGTCGGGCATCATAAGTCTCGCGCAATTATAGTTTCCGTATTTTCTTAAGCAGCCGGGAGGTTCGGCCTGTAATGAATCACGCGGACAGTATAATGCTTACATGCGCGCGCATTGTAATGCACGCTGTAAAAACCGCGGGAAGAGCGTGCACGCGTGTACGTATCCACGGGCCTTAAGTTTCGCGGCTGCTCGCTGCCGGCAATAAATAACACGCCGAAGACGAACGGGGAACGGCGGAAAGAACACCGAGAGAGAAAGAAAGGGAAAGGGCGAACAGGGAAAGGGAAACGAGGCGAGACGGAGAGAGGGATCAAAGACAACGTAGGGTGGAAATCGAGTGAAACGCGAATGAAGGACGAGGCGAGGAGGAATAGGCGCTAGAAAAAGTGAAATAAAGAAAATCTGAGAGAGAAAGAAAAAGGGTGGCCGGGAGGAAAGGAGAGGAGAGGGGGAAGGGAAAGAGAGAGAGAGAGAGAACGAAGAGGAGCGAAGGAGGATACAAAGTAATGTTGAGAAGAAATAGAGTGAAATGCATATGGAGGATGAAGAATATTAGAACAAGAAAGGGAAGATAAAAAGGAGGAGGAGGCAGAGGAAGGGATGAAAAGAGAAAGCTCAGAAAGACCAAGAAGGAGGAGAAGAAGAATGGGCAGAGGGAAACGTGGAAATAAAGGACTTACGAGATAGAAGACGAGGAACTGACGCGGACAACAGGGGCGGACAGGGATCTAAGTAACGAGGGGAAGCGAAACGTCGGATGAAGAAGAGGCTCGCATTATGCCGCGTGTAGAGGCTGCGTGTTCGAGCGAACTGACTCGCGCCTTTGCGAGAATGCAAGCGTTACACCACGCTACAATAGCCGAGCGGATTTACATTATCCACAGCTAACCGCGGAACAGTCCCAGGCTTGTACTAATGCGTAATAATGAACGTACGTGTGTGCACGAGCCACTCCTTCCAACTTTCCACCTTTCGTCTTCCTGCGAGCAAAAGGACGGGGAAAACGGTTTCCTGACCGGCACCCTCCTGCCCCTGGAAGATAGTCGTTAGTGCGTGCGAGAATGCGCCTTGTTCTCCGCGAGGCAATTTCTTGCTGATAGGTCGCCGACATGCACGAGCCGAAGGAAGACCTCGATGGACGGAGAGTGGAATGGAGTAGGAACTCTAGTTACCCAAACGAATTTGTCCCAGTGCTTGGGGCTCGTTATACCTACCTGTAACGAGTTCTACCTTTACTCGAGCAGCGGTTGCGTAAGCAGCGAACACGAAAACTTGCTCGATGGTGAAGGGCACCGTATAGTCGAAGCGCTAAATCTTAACCCCATCAAATCATGATTTCATACCGAAACAGTGATGATCGTCTCTGAGAAACGAAACTCAAAACGTTAGATCGTCCTTCGATCATTCCCACCACTACACTTGCTCGCCATCGGTATGCTGATAGGCGAACTAAGAAACCGAAGGAATTCGTAGCTAGCTCTGAATTATTTTCTCACCGTCCACGGTGAGCAAATTAGACGCCCATTAGGGTCGCTCAAGGCTGCCTTCATTCGTCTTTCCGCTGAAAAAAGGAAGAAAAAAGGAAAGAACCGCGAATGCCACACTCGACCGCTACTCCAGGGACCGGGCATTTGTCATCGTCCATCGAGTGGCCGGTAACAAACGGCCCGCTAAGCGTCGCCGTCCCCGTTCGGCTAGATCGTGATTTCCGCTGCGCCGCCGCGTTCCATCGGGTCATCAGTCACCGGCCGCGTTATGAAATATCGCCGTCGCTCTCGAGTGACAGCCGTGTAGCTACCTGCCGCTACCTGGGCCCGTGGTCCTGCGGTTACGCGCACCGTGGAACGGTAGCCGGAAGGCGCGGAAGATAGTGGTGTTCGTGCCTTGAAATCGGTTGACCGGTCGCCGGCTGGCCCGACTGTCAAAACAGGTGAACGCGACGTGACAGCGGAACGGGGTTGCGCAACAGCGACGATCAGGCGCGAGCTTATCACGGTCTGGCTTGATTCGAGTTTCGCTAGAAAACGAAAAAAATCTGATGCACGGGCGCGAGATACATACGTTGCATTAGAAAGTGGGAACCGGCAGGAAACCTGTAATCAAGACGGCTGGGGCTGTCGCGTCGCGTTGCACGAGCGCGAGAAAAGTGTCGGCGGATTAATTTCCCCCCGCATTTTCCCTGCCATACATTCCTCCAAATACTCGTTTCCTTTTTTCTAATTCTGAACCTTTCTCACTCAATGCATTCACCCAAAATTCCCCAATCGCGACGTTTTCTCAAGAGCTCATCTTTCGCGCTTTAGAAACACTCGAGTGCAAACATTCTACGTTCACACGGCTATCGCTCAACTTAAGCACTCTTCACATCTTCCTAGACACGCATTTACTCGATCACATTCCTACGTACCTTGTATTTTAATTAAAAGAGTATAGTTCGGTGAAATGTGAAATTTAAAAATTACACGAATTCGAAGATGATCGGAAAACAGACTTAAACACAACTAAGAAGACAACATTGAATTGGATGGTACATAAGCGAAAACAGACACGCAAACAAAATGTCGCATTTCTATTTATTGTCAGACTATGCAATTGTTTTTCGGCAGAGATAACCGTAACGAAAGGATAAAATGGCTGCCAATACCGACAATACCGTCGTTGCGTTTCCTTTCGCATGTTTCCACTCGCTCCGTACCGGTATTTCTCGGTTGCGCGTATCCTATAATTCAATGGGCTTCTCTCGATTTCCCAGCAATCTAAATTACGATACGTTCCACCGTTCCACTCGCATCCATTCAGAACACAATGGCCGTTCGATTGCTTTCTACGAGTCACGCGTAACGATCTCTTCTATCGGATCGGTTTCGTCGGGCTACCTCTCGGACACCGCTTTGTGCGTGTATTCCGCGAAACCCGGCTGACGATCGCCACTGACCAGAAGCGATCTCTTGCGATCGCCTCTGGCTCGTTGCCGCTTTGACTGCAAACGGAGATAAGGTATACAGGGTGGTTCAAGTGAATCGGGATGAATTTAGCGAGATGTTAATGTTCTACGGTTATTTTTATTGATTTTTCGAAATTCAGATAAAACATCGGTTTCCCTTGCTGTTTGGACTGTTATGGAGATGAAAAAAAATGCTTTTGTTAATTATTAGTATTGTGTTTTGATAATCAGGTCAAATTTTCCATAAAATTGCCATCCATTTATATCTCTGGTTCCTCTTCAAATCAAATTCATCTTTTACTAAAGATTTCCACGAAGGGGAAATCTCCATGATTCTGTAGGATCAGTTGTAAAATTCTAATCATCACCTAGACGGCTGACATAACCTTCAATTTTAATTTCTGAACGCACCTACACCCCGATATAAATACCCCCTGTCCACTCAACCTAATTTAATGCCTTCCCCCGTTGCGACTTTGTCTCCAACATTTCCGAGCATCTTTTCCTGGCCCCGATCACGACCATCGATTCGCGTTCACAGCGGTTGCGCAAGCCGTCGAGCGTTATCTTGCCGTTGAACAACGGAATCGTACGCGATCGCTGGCAGAAAAAGGGAGGCAAGAAACGGGAGACCGTCGCGTCGCCGGCAAGGAGGAAGCGGCACGGCCGAGAGTGCACGGCCGAGGGTCGTCCCATTGTTGTTTGTCTTGCTGAATATTTTAATTGGACGCGGGCTCTCCGGCCGCGCGTTATTTATCGTCTAACAATGCCGAGAAGACTGGTAATTAATTACGTTGTTTTGTGTTACTTTATATAAAGATAGCAGGTCGATAGGAGTTAACCGGCTGAGAGCAACAATGGTATACAATGCGCAATTAGCGGGAGCGCCTCCCCGGAGAACAATGCGCCAGTCGTTAGTCGGTGCCCGTGTGCCGGTTGCGTGCCGCGCAGGTATTAGCGGCCCTCCACCGCGCATGCTCGTGTGCGATCCCTATGCGCGGGCACACGTATGTACGTTATACAGGGTGTTCCGACGAAACTGGGAGAAAATTGAAGAGGTAACTCTATGCGACATTTTAAGACGAAAATCAAGAGTAACAATATTGCGTTTGACGCTTTGTTTATTAGTTATAAGCAACTAAAGAATGGGCTCTTTTACGCCTGAAAGCAGGCAAATGGAGCGTCACTCTGTAGTCATTGACGTTACCTACCGCGCTGCCCCGTTTGCCTACTCTCAGGCGTAAAAGAGCCCATTCTTTAGTTGCTTATAACTAATAAACAAAGCGTCAAACGTAATATTGTTACTCTTGATTTTCGTCTTAGAATGTTGCATAGAGTTACCTCTTCAATTTTCACCCAGTTTCGTACGAACACCCTGTATGGCGGTAGAAAGTTTGGTGCCATCGTCGTTCATCGAGATCCCTTGCTTATGATATTGTCGTTCCCTTGCGTTATAATTGGACTGCAGATGTTTACGCAGATGCATATTTTTAGCAAGATTCCGTTAACAACGCGACAGATCCGCGAATACAATTAGAAGCGCATGTTTGATACAATATTTATTGTTGTTGATACTGTCTTCTCTTGTAGACCGTGCTGCACCAGCATCTTAACCCTTTGACTGTTATGGGCGCGTATATGCGTTTTTCAATTTTTCCTCACTCCCATTTAAAGCAATACGATTGCTAACAGTCCATGCGGAACACTTCGATCGGTTGTGTTTAGCAGTGAAAGGGTCAATGAAAAATACACGATCTATAGTTGTATCGATTCGAATCGTACGAACGCGATCGACGCAGGATAACGAGGAACGCGTCGAGGGCAGTCGTATACATGGTGGACGAAGGCGCGCGTCCTCTAAGCGTGGCTCGGAAGGAGGAATTCTTTCCCCCTGAAGCTTGAATTTTTGATCGAGCCATATCGAGGGGACAGGTGTCCGCCGGTAATAGGCCGTTCTGTTCCCGTCGGGCAAACTGTATCGGGTAGATCCCTATCGGTATGCAAATGCGCGAATAACTGTGATTAATTGCATTGTGCCGAAACGGAAATAACGTGGAACCGTGCCGCGCACGCGCCTGCGTATCGATGCTCGATATCTGCCGATCCGTATCTGTCTCTCTGCTTGTTTTTCACGTTTTTTTTTTCTTGTTTTTTCTCATTGCCCCTCCCTCTTTTCCCTTATAGTTCCCGCAGACGCGCGTGCACGATGTCCGGTTTAATGAAGACGAATCGTTCGGCGGTAACAGTCGCGCGCGTCCCCGCTCTCCTTTTGCCGCCGATTACTACGGTGCATATTATAATTTACGCGTCGGTCGTGCCGGTTGCTTTTCGTAATTGAAATAATTAAGGAGAACGGTGCGGATCAAATTGAATTGGCCGTTGAACGGAATAATGCGAAACGCAATTAAGGAATCTACGGGAATGCGGCAAACGGCCGTTTTGTACGACTGGCCGGTCGAGCGATTTTCAAGGGCCGTGTCCCGCGTTATTATTTTTCCCGATGGAATTATATCCAACGATTTCCTCGTTGAAATTGCTTCCTGCTCGTTGGCGGAACCCGCAGAAAAATCGGCCCCGCCGATGCTTTCACCGCCGGTGTGCACGCGCGCGCCATCGTTTCGTCGGGTAATTAATACGAAATTAATTATTCCGCGCGGTGTAATAACGTTTTTAAGCCTTAATCGGCGAAGAACTTCTAACAATTTATTTTATTAAGGGCCACGGGCCGATGTCGGTTATAACGACGATCATTCGAAATTGTTAATATTCATGCTTGGAGGGATAATTTACGGTCTCCATTAATCGTCTTTCGAAAAGGTGTATCGGATAATAATGTTTAGGTTATTTATAAGGAACAGTCTCTTTGTGGATTGTACCGCGTAACTTGCTGTCTAATTAAATTACAATTTCTTCACCGGCTCATGTTTGATTTATGCTGCAAGTCTGTTATAACAGTTATTATATTATTAATAGCCTGCTACAACAGTTATTATATTATTAATAGCCTGCTATAACAGTCATTTTATTATTAATATCTTCGACATTTACATATCGAATCAAAAATCGTTTACAAATTAACTACCGCATATCTAATTGAATCAATATAAATTTCTTCCCCAAATTCTCCTATCGAAGGACAGGAACCATGTAGAAATATAGAACGATAACCGGAAGAAGCTAAAAACCTGAACGAACTTTAATCGACGTATTCGTTAACACCGTGAATCGTTAATTATTATTAATTGAAAACAGATAGCCGGTAGAAAAGTCGCGTTCGTCTATTCGAATAATTTACAGCGGTTTCGTCGTCCGTTAATGCTCGTGCGAACCTATGGCGAAAAATTCCATCGCGACCTCGAGCAACGATGCCGGCATGCTGTACACGTCCCGGTTATCTTTAAAGCTTTAATTCTCCGGCTGCGGGACGCGCGCTGCCAATCACGGCGCATTTACATGAGAAAGGTCAGTTTCATTGACTTCACTTACAAGGGTGCAGGGAGCGCGCGCGGTGGGCGATAGCATGAATAGCCCGAAGGTGAACGTCAATGTCACTAGGTTTCTGGGCGAAAACGCCCAAGTAAATGCAATTACGGCGAAATCAATGGAAGGGCTCGTAGTATTGATCGGCGTGACGTGACTATTGGCCCCGTGTTATCGGGGATTTGAATGGCCCGTAATAGGAGTTCCGTTGCAGAACTGTTCCGCCGCTGATGGGGCAAAAATTTCATCCGTTTCTGTTCGAGTCCTTCATTTTTCTGCACACGCGTGTATACGCGGAAATATTGTGATCGCAAGAAATGAAAAGTATTTACAGGACGCGTATCAATGGACGATAATCTTTCTATATTTCGATTTGCTCGTAACGAAATTCAACATGGGAATGTTTGTTATCATAAAAAATATGAAAAATCAAAATCGATCAAAAGTATAGTCATATTCGTGTTTGAATAAAAATATGAAGTATTTTTTATAAGAACACTGATCAAAATATAAATAATAATGAGTATTAAAAAATAACGATAACAATAACAATATTTTTCACGAGACCTCCTTTCACTTGAAATCGCGGCAACCTCCTTACCAAATGTTCGTCGATCTGAAAATTCCAGCTCTCCCCAACCCTCTACCATCGCCTTACACCGGCATCGTTACCAGCGACATCAGCTTTAACTCACGGTAGGCCTCGCGATCTCTCCGGTTCTCGAAGGAAGCGCGGAAACCTATCCAACCTTTGTTCCCCTCGCCGGTCAGGGTCGTGTTGGGGCGCGAGAGGTCAACACGGGCGCGCGCGGGTGTATCGCGAGGAGAAAGAAAAGCAGCGGCTGCTGCGGCGGCTGCGGCACAATCGTCGCCCAATTAACTCCGTCGTCGGAGGGCTTCTCTGGCAACCGCAACAATAACCGTCGTGGAGGGTCGCAGCCACCCTCCGCGTCGAGGTGTGAGGGCGAGGCGACGGATGAGAAGCCAACACCACCACCACCACCCTTCTAGAACAAAGTCTCACGGGGGTGGTGGTGGTGGTGGTGGTGGTTGTCGGAGGGCGGACGAGCGAGAAACACAGACACACGACACTTCATCAGTTCCACCGGCAGCCGGCATTGTCATTTATACGCGCGATACGTGTACGCCCTTTGTGACTCTTCCTTTTTTTTTCCCTCCTCTCCGCTCCCTGTTCCACCTTCTCGCCCCGTCCTCGCCTCTCCTCTGGTTCTTCTGCACACGGCTGTCCCTAACCATCGTTAGTCGCGATCGCGTGCGTACAACGTTACCACGGCGTCACAGGCAACAGCGGCAACCACGACGACGAGGCGTCCTCTTTAGAAATTTGTTTCTTTGTCTGGTCGCGTACTTTTTCTTCCCTTTGTCCGTTGTCATTGCCATCGTTTTCGTCGTCGTGGCTTTCCTGGCCCTGCCACCCCGCCCGCTGCAGTGCCACCACCCTCTGATACACGAGGCGACGCGTAATCCGCGCGTCCCGGAAAAAAGGCGCTTGTCCTCGTCTCTCTTCGTGACCCTTGCCCGCCCAACCCCCTCCGAGACCCTTGGCGGATGTCGACCTCGACAATGTCGGTATTCGCGGCGCGTTGCATCGGCTTAGAGCAGGGTACGGCGCGAACGAGCGCGTTCATTTGCCACCGATCGCTGGCGCTGCCTCTTTCTCGAACTCGGTCATGGCTTTCTCCGTCCCTCCAGACTGCCGGTCCTCGTTGTTTCAGACCCTACGGTTCGAGGGTGTTCCACGCTTTTTCTACGGCTTTCTTTTTGGCACGACTGTTTCGTGGAGTTCGGGAAGTCGAGAGACCGGTTCCTATATCGAGGAGATGGCACGAGTACGGTGAATAATCGTTGGTTAGGTTGCTGAGATTGGACTAGCCACGTTTCAATGGACTTCTAATTAAACAGTTTATAGCTTCTAGCGTAGATAATAGATATATATAGATAAATGATATGGGTTACCTAGCCTAACCTAATATCATTCATTTGTATCGTTTCACTTTGCGCGTTTAATGCAAGACAAACTGTATGCTCTAAATGATCGGCGAATTCTCTAAATTTGAAACCCTTCGGTTGTAATTCCAATCAACATCACCGAAAGCACCCCGCCAGCATACTCTGACGTAAGCAGTATCCACAAACACCCTCGTCGTGCCGCGGTATTCGCGCGTTAGATCAATTTGCATATTCCCCGTCGAGACAACAGAGCTCGCCTCCTCGCCCGGCAGCTCCAGTTTCCCGAAATACCACATCCTACGACCACGTCCCGCGTTCAGTCCGGACCGACGCGGCTGCGAGACTCGCGACCGACCGGGCATTTGCATGGAAATGGCGTGACTTAACGCCCGTCGTCGCTCGTATCCTTTCGCGCGCTCTCCGCCGGAGTTTCGGGCGATAATTGCAATAATTGTCGCGGCCCGGCATTGTTCGTCCACTTGGAGGAGCGACGAGCCGGTCCCCGCATATGGAACAAGCGGCCGCTTGATTCTCGCCTGATTGTTCCATTCTGAGAGGCCTCCACCCCCTGGTTCCTGCACACTCGAGGCGCACACGTACGGCCAGCGTCGCGTCGCCTGGCGTCGGGCTTCATCGAGAAAACCACGTCCATCCGTGTCCGTTTCGTGTACCCGTGCGGGCGCCATTGGACGTATACAGGGTGTCTTAAGACGAGCGAAAGATTATCCAGTGGTAACTCGAGAAAGTAAATTAAAACGATGTCACAGAATGTTTTAGAGACAATTAATCCTTTGACTGTTACGGGCGCGTATATACGTCTCCGACGAAAATTACTCGCGTGGATTATTGATATGCGTTTGTCAATTATTCCGATCTCCCATTTAAAGCAACAAAATTGCTAATAGAACACCGTTCATGCGGAGCACTTCGACAGGGAATATCAAAGGGTTAAATTTTAATTAAATCCTACTTGACGTATTTTACTATGCTTAATTTCTGGTAACAACTTATAATGCTAATCAAACGTTTGAAATCAATTTCTGAATCGTGACTCTCCATACATGTTAACGTTGCTATTGTCAAGAATTCTTTTTAATATTTTTCTAATTTCCAATGCAAACGTAATAGAAAATTCTTTCCGTTCTTTCTTTAACTTTCGCGGAAATGGCACGTCGTACGAAAAACTTGTGTCCTACAATTTCGTCTTACTTTCGTACGTTGTTCGACCTATTGACCGATTGTACAGTTCCTCTCAGGACACCCTGTATACGTAGGAGGAGCGCGAAGTGGCGAGTCTGCGGCACGGCTTCCTAGCGGTTTGCGGCCCGCCTAACCTAACAACCCTCTCTGCGCCGCGGCGCGAGACGAAAACGAAACAATCACCGATTCCTTCATACGTGATTGCCCGTATTGTCTGCCACCGCTGACGGACAATGGGTCGACGGTTTATGAAGCCGTCGCTTGCTCCCTTTTCAAGACACCCCGCCGCACAACGTGTTGCGAGGATTGCTCAGCGTGAAGACCAACGCGCCGAGCATACGGTGGTCGTCGCCGTTAATCCACGCGCGAAAAAATTCTAAGCAAGGGGTTAAGGAACTTGTCGATTGTTACGCAAACATATTTAATGCGTTCTTATAATAAGCATAAATATTGAAAATGTCGGACTCATAGAGGATTCTGCAAAACACGTATTCGTAGACATAAATAGGAAATCGATAACAAGGTCGTTTGAATGACCGTCACCTAATCAGCATTAGGATTCTCGATTCTTTTTTCTTTAATCATCATTACAAACGAACAGCGTAACAAATTTTTTCTTCCATTATTCACAACAAAATTTATTACTTATACATCTGAAATCTTCTTATCCACCTTCCACCGCTCTCCTCGCAACCATAACAACCATAACCTGAACGGCACCGTCGTTATCCACATCGCTCGACTAATTATCGTTGTAGAATATCACCAATTGCCGTGTCTACTCATCCGATCGTAAAAGGTCAGAGACGTAACGCAACGCTCGATCGAGCGTGCACTCCTTCTCCTCACAATGGATCGAAGAAGCCGATTTCCTTCTGGCGTCGAACGCCAAGACCAGGATCCCCTCCGCGGTCCCACCCGGTTCCCGGCCGCTGTCGCGACGTCGTGCCGTTCCGTACGAACAGCAGCGACGGCAAATAAAAATAAAAGCAATTAAATATCTTAATTAAGGCTATTAATCAAGCTGTCGGGACGTGCGGCTACCGTGCGGGCTGATTCAGGAATGGCAGCGGTTTCTTGCGGCCCCTCGGCTCGCTTGGTTAACTACACACGGCTACATATTATATTCCGCGCACACCGATCCCCGGATCTCTTGGAATGCGACGTACAGCCGCGATCGATCCATCGATCGATCGGTACTTGCGACCGATCGCGGTCAGCTCGGCCGCTTTTGGACCCGCCGCGCTAAGGATACGGTTTCTGTCGACGCGTGTTCTCGCGAACCGTTCTTCGGGGTTGTTAGCCTGTTGCGAGATTCAACGTGGATTACACGGACGACGTTCGTTTGTTGTTTGGCGAGCCGATCGTTGAAGGTTCTGCCGATCTAACGGATCGATCGTGACAATTTTCGGTTATTTATTCATTTATTTATTTTACGGCCATACACTCATTTTGAACAAGGAAATATAAATGTAAATGGTTATGAATACATGAAGTATTGGTTAAGAAAGAAAGTAGCAGACATAGGACTCTTTAGTTGGAGACTTATGTAGATCATTCGAACCGTTTGCCGACAATTAAAAATTGAACTTGAGAAATCGTCCAGTTTATCGGTTATTAGGTTAACATTATTGCATACTCTTGTTAGTGGATCGCTGAATTTGGCATCCGTTTTGTATTGAAGTGCTTGAAAGGGAAGAGGTATACGAAGATTCCAAGTTGAGGCATTGAAATTTACAAGTCCCAATAGTAAACAACAATTTATATGGTTATTAATTAGTTGAAATAAAAATAACAAGTCAGCAACCGATCTCCTGTCCTTTAATCAATGCATATCCAAACGATTATTAATCTTTAGAACGCAACGTTTCTGTTTATTTAAAATATGCACTTTTACGACTATCAAACAGGATAGTTAATACTAGGATCGTCCACGATAATTATCACTGTATCTTTTGCAATCGTTCTCGAGTCGAAGGAAAACTAAATGCATTTATACATTACATGGTACCTACCATTTATTGTCTTTCGTAAGATTAAAATTCATTTTCCCGCGTTTACTTTCAATTCCGCGTACGACAAAGAAAGTTCAATTAAAAAATCGCTTCGTTAGCGTTCATTCGGCTTGATTCTCTTGAAATTTTCCGTTGAAAGCGACTACCAGCAAGCGTTGGTTCAGTGTATCGCGTGTCGAAAGCGTATGTATACGCAAACGGCCACGTTGCGTGACCACATTCACGAGCACAGAAACGAGTACGTCCAGGTATGCATTGTGTGTGTGTGTGTGTGTTGCGCGTCGCGGCGAAATTTATGCGGTTATTATGCGATCGTACGTCGAACAGGCTTGCGTCGCGGCGATTGTTTCGTTTCGCGATTACCTTCGCGGTTACCTACGCGGTGAGGGTTCGCGGAGCGCCTAACTGACCGTGGTAACGCTGTCAGCAGTGAGTTTCATTAGGTCGGCGGTAGCGTGTTGATTGACCGTTGATTGCCGACGGACAGACGTCTGAGAGAGCGCTAAGCTCCCTTTCGACGGGATTCATTTTTGCTTCCGTAAGAAAGATTTAAGTGGGAATATTCTCAGGTAACATTTCACGAAGTCCAAGGAACGCGGTTTCGAGATAATTAAGCGTTTATATTTGTTCGCAACGGAAACGAAAGGAATTAATTGAATAAAATAATTAAGTTCTTTAATTGTCTTATCTTTGGGGCTATCTTCGGTTATCCTCGCATCTTTGGAATCGAATTAAGATAATTACATTCGTAGATTTACAATGAAACTGCGGACAATTAGCCAGCGTTTTCGATTAATTACGTAGATAGCTGGTTGTTTAAATAAACAGACAGTTTAACCCTCCGGGTACTGTGCCTGAATCATTTCTGGCTCTTATCGATATTACACAAGGTATCGTAAGAAATTGACATGCGTCGTCCGTTTCGGTGTCTCTTATCCTGGATTCATGATGCGTGCGAAGCAAAGCGATCGTCGCTTTGCGATTAACACAAATAACATCGTCATTGCGTGCGTTACCACTAGTAAAACAGCGAAATACAGTAGCGGACGGAATTTTAAGACCAAACAGTCCATGAAAACGAATAAATTAATTACTAAGGAATAGCATTAATAAGAAATAAAATTCATATTCCAAGCTGATCAATAAATAGAGTTCTACCGTAATAACAATCAAAATGAATATGTAGACAATATTTGCAAACCATAAAACTATGTCTTTAACTTTTGTCCACCACTGTACGTGTTAGCGACTCCAGCACAATATAAGAAGGGTTAAATAACATCGGCTTGCAAGCTAACGACATAATTTCGGCAATTTTTCGAATTTCACGCGGTGCACACTTTTGCACGTAGTACACCAAAATGGCTACACGGTGCATTGTATTAATACGATATTTCGTATTATTTCAAGAGTTACCACAGAACGTCCGCGAGCAATTTTTACGCTCACCTTTCGTTCGTCTTCCCGACCGCTTCCGCGCGGAACGCTGCAAAAAGCGGAGCACGTATATAAAGGAACGGCGAAGCCGCCTTCCGATTGAGGCGGCGAAGAAACGTGGAAAAACGAAATTGCCAGGTCCTCGCCGCGAGCCGTCCAGTTCCCCGAACCGAGACAAAGATGTAATTTCTCGCGGATCGGACTGAAATCGCGAGGCCACGACTTGCATTCACGACTGGTTCCGCTTTCTTGGCGCGTCGACCGCCACCATGTACCATCGGTAGTCCAGTGTACAAGGGATGTAATAAAAATCGACGCGAACAGAACTATAATTTCTGTTAATGTTCGAACAACACAGGTGGTTGAGAAGATTGAAATCTTAGGAATTTTAGTGCTAACACTACTTAATGCATCGATTAACACTTTAACTGCCATGTTGGTTATATATGACCGGCTATGGGTTCTCCTGTGACGCCACGGTGGTCATTGGTGTCTTGTAGGCGCTTTAACTACTTACAATTATAAGAGTTGAATAAAAATTGACAATTATTGAATTTTGAACAGTACTGCTAATTATAGGATATTTTTAAGTAAAAGGTGCCCCGTTGAACGATTAAATATTTTTATTAGAACATCAAAAATAAAAAATTAATTTTTATGAAATATTGCATCTAACTATGTATTTTCGTGGTGTCCTGTGCGAAACGTGTGATTTCAATGTGGCAGTCAAAGGGTTAACCTTTCGTTGACTAAGTTTATAAGATAAAGGGTGATATTAGATTTCTTAACACTTTAACTGCCATGTTGGTTATATATGACCGGCTATGGGTTCTCCTGTGACGCCACGGTGGTCATTGGTGTCTTGTAGGCGCTTTAACTACTTACAATTATAAGAGTTGAATAAAAATTGACAATTATTGAATTTTGAACAGTACTGCTAATTATAGGATATTTTTAAGTAAAAGGTGCCCCGTTGAACGATTAAATATTTTTATTAGAACATCAAAAATAAAAAATTAATTTTTATGAAATATTGCATCTAACTATGTATTTTCGTGGTGTCCTGTGCGAAACGTGTGATTTCAATGTGGCAGTCAAAGGGTTAACCTTTCGTTGACTAAGTTTATAAGATAAAGGGTGATATTAGATTTCTTAAGTTGTAAGACTTCTGATCGTTGTAACGGGATCATTCTTAGGGACCAAACAATTCGAAGATACTGATTTCCTTAGTTGCACTCGATAATTGTTAACGATTGATAGCGATTGAAGTGCATTCGTATACGTGCACAATAATCGTTGTTCGTTTTCACCAGCGAAGGTCAGTGGCCAGCAGACACAAGAACTGGTCGAAGTGACCGATGAAATGGCACGTTTGCACTCTGCTGCACTCCCACGCGATCGTTTTCAGCGCGTTAACGGACAGCTAATGACGACAGGACTCAGCGACGTCTGGCATTATGCGGAAGGGAATTAATACTAATGCCAGGACCAAGTTTCAGAGGGTACAACGCGAGACCATTAACGGCGACGAAATAAAGTTCGAGGTCATTTTAAAGTCGTGTCATAACGACCGGATTATTCGTAGATGGTCTGGATTTTCTTTCGATTATGCCCCAGAAATATTTGAACCCCGCGTTGAACACACTTTTGCTACCCCTCGATTACCTTTCAGCAAATATGTACAGTAGCGGACAAAAATTTAAGACGACACGAAAATGTAAAACATAATTTTATGTTTCGCTAATATCGTTTATCTATTCATTTTTATCGTCATTACGGTATAACCCTATTTATTAATTAGCATAGAATATAAACTTTATTTATACTGTTATTTCATATTAATTAATTAATATATTTTCTTCGTCTTAAACTTTCGTCCGCTGCTGTATGTAGCAGCTTCTGCATGTAGATTAGGTTCGGGTTACATTATTAAGTTCCAATTTATAGAGCTAAACTAAGGGGAAGATTGCAACGAGATTTCTTTTGTACCAAATCAACGGCATCTCGAAAAAAAAACGTTCTCCGTGTAGGCACTCTAAATGTAAATAAGTGTGCCTGAAAAAAAAAAAGAAGAAAATTCAAACTGCAACGCGTTCCAGTTCTTCGGCGAAGAAAAAAAAGAAGGGGAGAAGAGAAAAAGTTGGAAACGTAAGTTCAAAGATCCCCCTGTAACCTACGTTTCTAATAGGAATGCCCCTTTAAAAGTACGCGCGCTCTCGTACGCTCGTAATAAAATGCTGCTGTTTATTTGCATTGCATAAGGAGTCGAGCGGCCGCTAACGGGCGAGCGTAAACGCGGCCACCGTTCATTATTAGTCACAGTTCCTTACTTATCCGCTTCACTTTTTCCCCGCGTCTGGATCCCCCGGAGCCCCTGCTTTCACGGTAATGGCTACCGACAAAGACGTTTCGGGAAAAGTACCGCCCCGCGGAAAATGTAATTGCGCTTAGCTGAACGCTGCCGGCCATTTCCTTTCTAATTATACAGGATGCCTCGCGCAGCGTACGCGTAGATCTAATTGGTTAATGGAACCGAGCGAGGAGGAAGCGGGACGACGTTCTTAATTGATCGCGGATCCGCGAACCGATCGCCTTCGAGAGATCGGTCGGCTCTGGTCGGTGATACCGGGTGTGCTTCCGAAAGGGATTAACAACGCCCGTTACGAGGATCTTTGTTAGGTTACAACGAAGAGGCTGCTGTGATGACATTTAACACTTGGTCAACCGAACGGGGAGATCTCCCATTGTTTTCCTCAACAAAGCCATTGATTCTATTTACTTTTGTTATTAGTCTTGAACTGTTAGTGTTGTTCACAATTCATCCAATGCATGATTTCCTCCTTTTCCAAGTACAATTTTTAATAAATTCAACACTAGTCCAAGATCAACTAATAACAAAA
>JAOPTO010000310.1:0-12174 GCA_033822845.1 Tetrapedia diversipes | reverse complement strand
TGTGTGATGTACTTGCTTCAGTAAATCTGAGCGCGCTTCCACAATTGGTAACGCACCGTCAGTTGTCCACAGGTTTCGAAATGTGTTGGGTTTTCTCGACAGAAAATCTCAACAGCGCAATCGTGCTGCTTGGGACTTAAACGGTTAAAGGGTTAACCAAGGTTTTACAGCTTGAGCGCCATCTATTTTGAAAACTTAACAAAAACATGTGGCGTACATCACACAGAGGAAATACGGAGTGGAGGAAAAAGGTATATATATTCGAGCGCTCGGGCCCTGGAGGTAATAAACGAATCGGATATAGTTTGAAGCCCGATGCAGCTCGGAAGAACCTTTTCCACCCTCTCGTATTTCCCTCAATCCTAGAGAACGACGAGGTGTCAAGCCTGGAAAACGCGAGTTGGGCAGGAGATTCCTTGCTCGAGCGTCCGAGTGAAACGAGATCCGCGAAATGGAGTTAATGTTGTAGGATTTATTTGTGGGTCAGGCATATAGTAAGAGAATCTTTATTTTAATTAGTTAATTAGAAGCTTGCATATACGTAGAATCGTCGCGTCGTCGAATCGTCCCATCATCAATTATAAAATCGTAGATTGTTAAATTGTCGAATGGTGCTCGGTGGGCACGCAACTCCTTTTTATATGCATTAGGATAGCTGATGGGGGTTACCAACCTCCAATGTTCGAGAAGACCCTTTGTACGCATTAGAATAAACTGCCACCTAACATTCGAGAAGGCTAATCGAGGAAGAACAAATGACCAACGCTAAACACGCACACTCACACACATCCCCATCCATTCTGTTACTCGCGCATTCGGCACGTTGACATAAGTAATACTAAAATTTAAAAATATTACAATTGGAAATTTGGCACTTCTGCAATATATTAAAGTTAGGGTAAGATTGCTCAAGTCGTACTTCTTAACCGTTTGAGTCCCAGGGGGTATTGAAAAAATACTGTCGAAGAATCCCAAACAGCGCAACCGTGCTTTCTCTAAATGAGTACGAAAAGACCCAAGCAGCGCGATAGCGCTTCTTTTATTTTATGTCGAGAAATACCAAGCGGCGCGCAATAGGACTTGTATTAAAATTTTTATTTTATAATGTATTATTGCATTATTATAGTATTGTAGGAATGCGATCGAGCGGATGCGAGTTTGGGAAAGTCTGAAGAGTACTTGAGTGGGGCGATTGTCGTGCGAACGCAGAATGTTTGGGGCTCGAATGTTTCTAAGGCGTGAAAGATGAGAACTTTGGAAAACAGCGTGACTGAGAAATTCTGGGTGGTCGTGACCGAATGCATAGAGTGAGAAAGGTTGACAATTAGAATGAAAGGAAACGAGTGTTTGGAAGAATATATGACGGGGAAAATGCGAGCGCGAGGCAGAAAGCTTTGACTAACGTAGAAGAAGGTTTGGTTGTGAACGTAGAAAGAGTGTTAAAGTTGCTAAGTTGTAAAGTCGTTTAAGTTGTTTTGTTAAATTGTTTTAAATATATTGTTATTAAGTTTTAATCGCTTCACTTTTATTTTTCACACCTGAATTCCATCTTCTGTTCTACATTTATAGAACATTTCCTATAGTATTATTCTACCTATTGTAAAATGTATTATTTACATAGAAAGGAGGTGTGTAATGTACTTGCTTCAGTAAGTCTAAACGCGCTTCGACAATCGATAACGCACCTTCAGTTGTCCACAACATTCGAAATGTGCTGGGTTTTCTCGACATAAAATCTGAACAGCGTGATCGCGCTGCTTGGGACTCAAACGGTTAAGGAAAAATCCGTATAAAACTTAGGATTTATCAAATAAATAGAAATTAAATATGTTATTTCAAACTGGTGTTAATATTGTTGTTACTTATTATAATGAAATTGGTAAAACATCTGATTGACTCAAACGTATATTTGCTTGTGGTTGTATGCGCTGTTGTCGCTATAGTTCGTTCAAAATTCAAGCGGTACGACTTGAGCAACCTTACCCTATACCAGGGGTCGGCAATCTTTTAAGTCGGAAAAGTTAAAAATTACAATTTACAAAATTTCAAAGTTTTTAAAGAGTCACAAATTTTTTTCTTGCCAACAATAAATAGTACTCGCATAAATAAAGTATTTTGATAAAAAAAACTAATCTATTTATTCATATATAAGTAGTGCTTTTTACAACAAATTAGATAATATATATAAGGCATTATCAGATGATTACTTATTATTTAAGTAATAAATTAAAACAATTAAATATTTACTTACAACACTAACTTGTACTCCAATAACAAATAATTGAGCAAACAAATTCAATGGGAGCGATGGCTTTGCATGGTTGTTCAAGTAGAAAATTTAAACTTTACTAAACAATGTAAAATTTAAACTTTACTAAACTTTACTAAGCGAGTACAAGTGACTGAGAGATAGAATCGGTGCCTAATCCTCGTTAATCGATTCAGAACGATTTTTAAATGTTTTTTTTTTGATAAAATAAGTAATATTTGCGTATGGAACTAAAGAGTCGCAGCTTCACATCCAAAGAGCCGCAGGTTACCGACCCCTGCCCTATACGGAGCACCCGAAAATAAATTTATTTTCCTTAACCTCCCCACAAACAAGTCGATGGCACTTCAATTCCTTCTCGCTATCCTGTTTGGATCGATTTAAAAAAAATTGGTAAATAAGCAGTGTACGTCGCCGTGTTCGTCTCAGCTTCCCTCAGTTTTGCCCCGAGCGTAATCAACTTTGCATTAAACTGCGCCGCGGCTAATTTAATCATTCCTACCAACTAACGAAGTTCCGCTCGGAAAATTCGTTGCTGAGTAATAACCTGCCAGCAAGGGACCACGCTTGCGACCGTGGCTGAAACTGCACAGGAACAAACTGACAAACGGAGGATAAAAACAGGGCAAGCTGAACATTAACGAATAGCACGGTTTCCGTAGAAGGATCCCAATTTCTCACTGGCTGGATTTCTTGTGCTCCTCTCTGGGCTGGATGACGGTCGATATAAGGGGGATATGGTAGGGCAATTAGTAAAAGAGCCCAAGGGAGCAATCCCCATCAGCGAGACGAAACAAAGCACATTTACGTGCCTCTCAGGGCTCAATATAAGCACTATAGTGGTAACGGGGAAATTAATTCGGTTGCATTAGGCAGTTAATGGTAGGAAAAGTAGAATGTTGGCTGGGGAAACGAGTACTGTGTCAGTTTCCTGTTGTTTCCGGAAGGAAACTGTTTGTATTGTGTTGTCCGACAAGTTCGTGCCGATTTTGAAGGCAGATTGAAGCGCAGGGGATTTAAATTTTAGCATACATTTATTATATTATACAAGTGCCATTCCTTTGTACAACCTTTCTCCATCTTTCTGGCAACTTAAAAATTCCATCCTTCCAGAATATCTCAGGTTTTTCAGTGATAAACTTTTCTACATGATTTTTTATCTCGTCGAAGGAGTTGAAGTTTTTCCACTAAGGAAATTTTGTAATGATCGAAAAAGGTACCATAAACAGCGCGTATCTTGTTTGCCGGTTTTGTAGCATTTTTGCCTTTTAGATGAAAGAAAAGTATTAATTCTAGAACTCCTAAGGGGGGGGGGGGGGTTCCTCGAACCCAACAAATTGGAAAACCTTAAATTAGAATCGTTGCCCTTTTATAAAAAATTCTCTTAAAATTATTTATTATTGTATACACATTTAAGTTTGATATTAAAAAGTTCCAGTTACTATGTGTAAAAAATTAGTAAGTATAAGAGGAATATAACTGACTACGCGCTGTGATAAAGATACGCTACGCCGCGGTGGCGATCACGCGAAGTGGACTCTCACGCTCTCCTTTTTTCCAAAGAATAAAAATTACCGAACGAAGAATGAAACTATGTAACTAATTGGGAACTTTAATTGGAAAGACACTACGAACTAAAATACCAAAAGATACAAAACCGACAAAAAAGGGAAGATGTTATGAGTGTATACAGGAGGCTAAAAATATTCAACTTTTATTCTTTGTTATTTCGAATATTTTAATATATTGAATATTCTAATACCGTTATCTTGTAATTTAATTTGTTAGGAACAAATTATTGACAAATTGCTGAATATTACAAGGACATATCCGGAGACCCGTTAGCGGATCGAAAGTGAAATTTGAAATTAAATTGTTTATAACAAATTCATTGTACATTGATAATTCAACTGCTACTTTGATAATTAAACATAAAACTGTGATATCCTAAAATTTTATTGCACAATATTTCCCATATCCATTTAAAACTTTCACAATGGGATTTACGCCACTTTCAAAATAAACTTTTTCATCGTTCCATTAACCAACAAATTTTCGTGTTACAAAACCTTAATGATTTTAAATATGTTAGTAACAATTTGATTCAGAATGAAAAGATTATGTAAAAATGTAACTATTAAGGTAGCTAACTCGATTTTTTTGGAAAACGGACTTATGCTACTTTCAAAATAAACGGCTCATTTAATACTTTATTCACTTTTCTATCTTTCCTCTTTTTTCTATAATCTTTCCTATAGTAACATCATTCCAAATTCTTTCTTTCTTTAAATCCTCGCAGTGCTTATAACGCGTGATGCTTTCAAGCTTTTGGTCGGTATTGTAAGTATATATTTGTATCTTGTTCCCATTCACAGTGTCTCGAGTTGCAAGATTTGCATTGTCGAATTTCACAACACGTGTAACTCCTCAAGTAAGAACAAAAAGTAAATGGCAGGAGAAGGATAAAGAAGAAAGACTCAGAGAAGAATGTCTTCGTTCTCAAAGATTCGTGCATAATACTATTCAAACGATCGCACTTTTCAAAGAATATATCGAGTGCAAGTGAAACAGAGGGGTTTGCAAGAGATGTGCAGCATCAAGGAAAGTTGAATCGGGCAAATTTAACCCAGATACCCCGTAGACTGAGTGAGAGGCAAAGGGAAAGGGAAGAGGAAAGGCAGAAATGGATCCGATAAGAAATGAAATCTATAAAGTCGCGACGGAGATTCAACGTCACGGATAGATATGGAGATAGGCTAATAGCAATATCACGGAACCGGAAATAAGGGGTCTGGAGGAAGGAAATACGAGCTACGACGATCGATGAATAATCTATATAAGTCGTCGAGGAGCTTCCGAAACGCGAACACCGTTCACTATGGAAAGAGGCGAGTACGAACGGAGGTGGTAGCTTTTTATTTAGTAATAGATAAGGCAAGGAAATAATTTTATTTTTTAATATCGTATTTGCTAATTAATAAGGTATTTGATCCGTAACTATTTAGTTCCATACGGATCCCTGGAATTGTTGTGTCGATTTTGTTAACTAGAGGCGAATCGATTATTGCAATCTAGGACAGTAAAGGTAACGAAATTAAAAGAACATATATGTATACAGGGTGGGTCATTATATATTGCCATTTAGGTTTACGTCATTATTATTACGTTTAGCGAAAAATATTTCAGATAAAGTTGTATGGTTTCGGAAGGGGCACATTCTAATGATACTGATTTTCTTATAGGTGAACGCGTAGATAAATGACATATAAAGGTCGCTAATATTTTTTTAAATATATATTCAATCATATCTTTTTTATATATATTATATTATTTTATAAATAGTTTGTATTGTTTCCCTGTCGGTCACACACGCGAACGATTTAAAAGCAGGGATAGAAAACTGTTAGAAATTGAATACAGAAATACTACCAATGCAAAAATGAACCATAAACCAGCTTTTTCTTAACGTACTTTCTCAAGAGTTTCTTTTAAGAAGCTAAGCCACATGTGGCATTTTAGAAGATTCGAAAACATCGAAAAACAGAACAAAAGAGGCTGAAGGACCTGGAAGGGGTTGTAGGAATTTCGACCACTGCGTTCTGCTAGTCTTGTGACAAAGCTCGCTATGGTACGGTCAGAATTGCCCTTTCCTCGTGTTACGTAAAACTAATAATAAAGTTTCAAAGTATTATTTTACAAATAAGAATTTATTACATTTAGCAATATAAAACCCCCATTCCCAATAAAAACAGTTGCGATATCGGTTTCAGCCTTTAAAACAGTAATAAAGACGAGAATGTTGTAACTACAACAATTGTAACAATGTACACTTTATTGTGTTGCCGCATCATGACTGCCGTTCTCTTGTTTAACAATGATAGTAATAATTGCATGCGGACAGAAAAGTTGATGAGAAACTTGCCACTTGCGGCAAAAAAGTAGATATTCCTAAAGTTTTGGCTGCCACTGTGTTGTTGGATTCCTATCATTTTCCTTCTTATAAATTATCCTATCGCAACAGTCATCCATCCAATAGTCACTCTTTACCAAATATTGTGCTACTTGAACCCTTTGTGCTACTTTCTAGTGACTCATCCATGTCCTTTGTTCACTAACTCATCCGAACCCCTTGGGTTCCAAATTTTCCTCATCCTATCTCATCCCTACCACTCCATTTTTCCAAACATTTAAAAGAACCATAATCCAGACCGCATTAGCAAAGAGTTCAGTCTAAGGCAGTCCCCCAACACCTCGCTGAAGAATAAAACTTAAAACCTTGTAAAATTGTGTTACGTTATTTCTTTCCACCGGAAATAGAACAGTGTAACCTTTGAAAACCAATTCATTTTCAGGCTACGTCACGTCGCCAAAAACAACGTATTAGTGCGACGGTTTCGAAGATCGTATCGTAATGAAATCAGAGTTCCTGGCTCGATTTTAATGCACGCAAAGTAGTAATGAATAATTGATGCCATGCTACGTCCCGATCGTAAACTGGCTGGCAGACGAGCGCGCTGTCGATTTTCAGGAACCTCCACGAGACGCTAATGTAAGTCTCTGCCGTGTGCCCGCATTAATATAAATTAACAGAGGGACGTTGAGGGTTAGAGGGTCGGAGAGAGGCAGGGATCTTAGTTTAGGCGAACTTCCTGCTTCGTACACCAAATCTCTGAACTCTGACGTCTTCCTCCTTCTCCATCACTGTTGCCTCCTCGAGACTTTATTCACATGATTTGCTTCGCTTATATCGTCCTTTTCGAGACACGTTACTTCTCGAGCACCGTTTCAAGCTAAACGGGTTGATTAATCCTTTCAACCTGACACTTTGAAAAATATTTTTTTTCGTGAAATCGATGACAATTTTGGAGGGTTGAGATCTAGATTATAAAATGATTCGGAACATTCGAAAAGAATGATGAAATATAGTATGAAATATATGAAATGAGCATATGAAAGTATAACGTTACAATCTGTCTAACGAACGTTACGGCCTCTGCGAATCCTTTGTCGCGTACTGATGTCTGTGGGTAGAATGGGATTAACCCTTTCGCTACGAGTGTCGCCTATAGGCGACATCCGCGCGACGACCTGTGTGTACGAGTGTCGCCTATAGGCGACGTCAGTTCGATACCACTTGACCATGAGCGCTGCGACATCGTAAAGATGTTTTTATCTTTAGGCATAATGCACATCGATGGCATTTGTCTCATTCTCTGGTTGATTCGTATTTGTTTAAAACAAGTGAAATATTAGCATGTAATTTTGTTCGGTCCTTAGTTAATAAGAATAGAGACAATGGTGGTATTATAAGCTGGAGATATCAGCGAGATATCTCCAAACATTCGATAGTGACGTAAGCTAAGGATAGCAGCGAAATATCTCAGATCATTTGAAATGTCTCTAAACATTCAATCACACAAATATTCACAAATAATCACAAATATTAAATTATTAAAAATTTTAATTTGATATTGTAAAGTGTAATTGAGAATTCTTAAATATATTTTTATTGATATAATAATTGGAAAACCTTAAAATATGTTGTTGTGTAACACTTCAAGTATCGTACGATCCGGAGAATGGCAAATCTGCACAGAAAGATATGCGTCCGAACACCAGTTTACCTAAGTACAACATGCATACTTTCCGGCGCAGTGGTCCGTTCAGTGGCGCTACTTCGGTGGCACGCAGGCCCGTACAGCGGTGACGCTCCTACGGAAGACACTGCCGTAGCGAAAGGGTTAACACGTTGAGCCCGGCGCCGGTCCCTGGGGACCTGCACTAAAATTTTCGTTTGGCTGGCGTCGCTACGTTTAATGAATTATCATCTTCTGATGATGACAACTCTGCGACGTTTGGAAGATAAAAATATTTCACTTGACGTGTCACTATCTTCTTCTCTTTCCGACATATTCAACGTTATGGACAATAACTTGTTAGATTTGAAAGTTTGGAAGATTAAAGAAAGGTTGGACTAATGCCTGATGACGGTTCTGGGGTAAGTGCCGTGTGGTTCATCACAGTCCTCTTTCCGGAAGGCTGCATAGCCTTCCCCACTCCGTGGCCAGATCCTACAGGACAAAGGTCCTTTCCTTTTTGCGACGCAACGTCGGGTTGCTCGCAAATGTTTAGGCTTTCCCGCGACTAATATAAACAATACCTCCCTTGGCGCCCGATGGCTGCACGTCTTCGAGACGTAAATATTTATTTACTATTAGAGTTGTACTTTGAAACGTTATAAGAAATATTTTCAAACTTGTTTTGATTTGCAACTACTTGCACAAATTCTTAATCCTAGAATAAAAATACAATTGTAATGTAGTTAAAAATATAAATAACTGAAATATTGTACAAAGAAAGAGAGAGAAGAAGAAGAATTTACAACGGAAATAGAGAAATTCCGAAAAATCAGAAATCTGACAAAGAGAAGAACGCAACTAAGGCGGGCTGTTTCAAATTTATTCCCCGCCGTTATCTTAACAAAAAGTGCTCGCAATCTGGAGAAAAGCAGAGGAGCGTTGTTGACGTAGCGTGGTGTCGTTTGCGTTTGCCTGATCGCTTCCTTTTCGTTTACCAGGGATCGTAAGTACATACAGAGTGCGAATCGGGACGTAATGTGGACTCAAGGGAAACCGAGGATCCGAGCCACTTTAAGTCTGACTTGAAACACGAATTTCTTCTCGGTTGGTGAGATAACGTAGACAAATCGTGCTAAAACGTTTATTGCTCTTCCTCTTGATAAGATTGAAAGGGGTTACCTTTATCTCATTTATACCGACAATCATTTCACCGACAGTTATTTCATTGACAAGATTTCATCGACATCGAGTTTCGAGAACAATATTTATTCACCGACGTATTTAGATAGTTTTTATTCTACCACTAATAGTGTTTTTGTTTTTGGTATTGTATTATTTTATATTTTAAGGTACAGGTGTTGGAAAAACTGTGCTTAATCGCGTTCGCTTAATTTCGGTATTCGCGAATGCGACGCGTACACGCTGTACTACCGTACAGCAAGTTCAAAAGGGTGAGGTAGAAAAAAATCCTCGGTGTTCTCCGTCCGTATTACTTTATGTTTCAAGCGAGAGTGTTCATTTCGGCACCTTTCGCTAGCCCAACTTGCCCTACATAAGGGAGGGGGCTGGTTGGTTACCTGAACGGTAACGTTATTGTAACGGGATCAGGTCAGGTCTATGGATTCTTTTGTAGGCTCTTAATTTAGCTTACAATGATAACTTATATTAACCCTTTGACTGCTATGGGCGCATATATGCGCCCAGAACAAGCCGTCGATATGGACTATGGGCGCACATGTGCGCTCGGCGACGGCTTTGATCATTTACTGCTGTCTTACTGAATTTCTCAAGAAATTATTTTATCATATCCGTGTAACACTCAGAAACAACATATCTTGTTGCTTATCAACAAGAAAAATCTCGTTTATTTCGTCAGTTTTCGCTATATCTTAAATTCGTTTCATCTGTTCATCTGCCATTCGACAAAAGTTATGTATGGTTTGGAGTTCGTTTTGTACATTTCATTTTATATATTTTATAATACATTATAATTATCAAATTATGGCGTTTTAAAACTTTACCCTTGATGAATAAATAATATATATTGAAGATAAAAAATATTTAAAAAATTGAAAAATATTAATTTTGGAGTGGATAAAGTAACAGTAATTTGATTTTGTACAATATTACAATTGAATACACCGCCGAACAGATTCAGATCGCGTGAAAAAGTATTCAGTCCCCAGCGACAGTTAGTGCCGGCTGCACGCCGTCGACGCGAAGCGTTTCGGCTCAGAGGCTTCCGCAGTCAAAGGGTTAAAACTTATATTAACGTTCCGATGGAATACCTGTCCGCTCGTAATGCCTTCGTTCTCCATTCGCGTCTCTTCTCTTTTGACTCAAACCTCGCCTTTTGTTACACCGCTCTCCTCTCGCTCTCTCACTCATTCCCTCTCATTCTTTCCTCACTCAGCCTATCATTCGCTCCATTACAAACAATATAATTACCCATTCGTCCACTTGAAACCTCTCTCTCTCTCTCTCTCTCAATCACTACAATAGTATGTGTATGTACATGTATAGTCGCTGCAATAGGTTACCATCGATATTGCATTAGCTTTATATTTATTGGGTTGTCCGGAAAGTTCATGTCGTTTTGATAGTATTTTACCCTTACCATGCTGTACGTAAGAATTAGAGGACTCTAACGAACTGTATCCTTTAGCCTCTTCTATTCATCCGAGTGTTACCTCTCGCTACCTAGGGATGAGGTTCAAAAAGAATACACTGTGGTGACATGGAACTTATGTGGGTGTTTTCAGGGGTTGCATCAAATAGTTTACAACAGGGCCTGAATGTCGGCCCAAACGGCCAGTCGACCTTCATTATCACGGCCGTTTGATTGCAGCCTCATTAGAATCCAAAAAACGCTCGCAGTCCTTTCCATGTCTCCACATTTTCTCCCTCTCAACGCGTCCAGGAAATATAAATACAGAACTTTCCTGGGCGCGACAACACAGTTATACAGTCGGTCTATCGCAGTCAATCTATCACAGTCACAGAACGTGTAATAACTGACAATGAAGACTCTTACAACAGCTTCCTTTAGAAATAAAGTTTTAGACATTCCTAAAAAGAAAAGTTAGTTTACTTCTTCCTTCTTAACCCATAATCTCTAATAAACATATTACACGGCAATTATCATAGGAGAAAAGTACTTGACCCATGTTAAGACTCCGGTGTATATTTTTCAACCTTCCTTCTACTATTATCTACAAATTATTACGTAAAGAGAGAAGAGAATGTTGGAATAAAGCACTCTCTTCGATGAATACATTATTATATCCAACGCTTATCGCTAACCTATAACCTATTAGGTGTACAAGTTAATTTTAATGTTTCATCTTTCGATGATGATAAAGGCTATTTACAATTTGAATATCGTAACGGTATTTTTGGAGTCTTATAGTGTAGACATCTAGCTTTCCAAAACGTTAGAAGACTGCTTGATTCGGTCAATATAATCTAGGTAAACAATAGTTTAAAGGATGACGTGCAGCAAAGAGCACATTCGTCATTGTGTGCTCTTCGCATTTCAGTTAACCCTCCGCCTACGGATTCTGGGTCTTTTGTGACCCATGTTGAGAGTCATTCGAAAGCGATAACGCATGCAACGAACGGCGCTGTATGGTAAGAGAAAAGTGACGATCGCACTAACACATATACGCATGTGACTACATATACGTTTCCGTCAGAGTGCCGAAGTAACGAAACCGACGACAGTCAGTTTTTGGCAACGCTCTGAAGAAGAAACGTGTGCAGCAAATCGAAACAATTCTTTATTTCAAAGTTTACTTTATATTTCCGTGCTTTTATTATTGTTTTAGCATTTTAGCATTATATTTTAGTATTTAATATTTAGTAGTTTACACTATTCTTGTATTTAGTATTTAGTATTGTATATTATTTTTGTATTTACTATTTAGATTTTAGTTTTCAGCACTATGTAGGAATGTAAAATAAAAGATAGGTCGGTGTTGTCTTTGTGTAGACAATGATAATAAATATATAGCCGTGTGCGATAATTATGAAAGACCCATTTGCAGTGGCCATTCGAGAAAAATCCAGCAAATTTTATATAGCATACGTGACAATACGTAAATATACAATAAATATAGCTTCGACGTTTGATAATTCACGTTATTATTATTTGTTCCTATACGCTCCTATATCTTCCTATGAATCGGATGATTGTCACTGTATACAGTATCGGTGAGGATCTCGGTCTCGAGCGATCGTCACTTGGGTAGCGTAGCATTGGTGAGCCGCATGGACGGCTCTAAATATGTATTAGTGAAATATCCGTGAGGGTCTCGAAAGACCCAT
>JAOPTO010000309.1:0-14770 GCA_033822845.1 Tetrapedia diversipes | reverse complement strand
AGAACGAACAAAATTTTCATTCTTCTTTCCATAAGTACGTGATATTTATTTCATTGCATAAACAACAAATTTCAGGCTATAGCTTGGGTAATCTTTGTGAAAACGAACAAAATTTTCATCCTTCTTTCCATCAGCACGCAATATCTATTTCATTGTATAAACAACAAGTTGCAGGCTATAGGCTGGATAAGTTTCGCGAGAACGAACAAAATTTTCATTCTTCTTTCCATAAGTACGCGATATTCGTTTCGTTGCACGAACAACAACAGCAACAACAACAAGTTGCAGGCTATAGGCTGGGTAATCTTTGCGGTTCCGCGTGCTCATAAACCCGTTTGAGAAAGCCGGTGCACGCCAGGCATCCGGTATAATATAAGCCGGGGCCCAGCTTTATTACTCACCGGAAACTATGAAGACCACTCCGGCGACAAAGACGCAGAGCCTGTGTCTCGGGTGAGTAACGTGAGCAGTGAAGTAACAAACTTCGGCCACCACCAGCAGCGATGTTGCAGCGAAAAAGAACATTGCCGACTTGGTAACTGCATCTGCGTGAAAAAATAGGAGCATAAAAGAGCCGACGAATGGGTAAAGTTCTCTCGAAATTTTTCTCCTCCACCTCCTCCACCTCCTTCTCCTTCGCCTCGTCCCTCTTTTCCAGGCTGTTTGCGGAACGACTCTTCGGACGTTACGCGAAGGTATGCAGGAGGACGGCGATGATGAGAGAGATTCGGGATGAAAATGTGTCAGCTGTGTGGTTTAATGGGTAAGTGATTTTTTGGAGGATTTGTAAAGCAGTATTATCAGGTTATTCAGTCCTTAATTAATAAAAATTAAAGTAGTGGCGGTATTGTAAACAAAAGATTTTTTGGAGCATTTGTAAAGAGTATTGTCAGCTTGTTCAATCTTTAGTTAATAAGAATTAAGATAGTGGTGGTATTGTAAAAAATGGTTTTTGGAGGATTTGTAAATGAGTATTGTCAGGTTATTCAGTCCTTAGTTAATAAGAATTAAGATAGTGGCGGTATTGTAAACAAAAGATTTTTTGGAGGATTTGTAAAGCAGTATTGTCAGGTTGTTCAGTCCTTAGTTAATAAGAATTAAGATAGTGGCAGTATTGTATGTAAGCTAAGGGTATCAGTGAGATGTCTACAATCATTTGAGATGTCTCCAAACATTCGATCACACCAGAAGTCTATAAACATTCAACTATGCAAGATATCTACAAACATTCGATTACGAAAAATATATATACAAGCATTTTGACCAATCGAGTCAAATCCTTGTAAGCAACCGATCAAGACACACCCGCCCTAGAAATCGTCAAATTTGAATAAACTGATATTACCAAACATCTATATTTCACGTAGCTCTAAAACAAAATTTAGTATTTACAATTCTAACCTCTACAATTTAACCCTTTCTCCACCAAGAACAAGGTATCTCACTAAAATATCGGGTATACGATGTTACAGACATGTGTCGTCCTTTATATCAAAAGGACTGATAAAGCAGTCACACCAAATTTAGTAATCTAAAACTATATCATCATACCAAACCTATACAAATTCAATATTCGATATCATCCCCGATCATTCGCAACAAAACGACCTACGACGCAGGAATCGACAATGAGAACCGAGAATTTTCGCGAATTTCACGCTGTCCGTTCATCCTTCTTCCACACGGTTCAATGAAAGTCGCGGCGTACGGGGGAGCTGGAAGGGGTGGAGGAATCGGGATAGACAAATTGTCGGGTCCAGTTTATCATGGGCGGTGGATTCTGCCAGCTGAAAGCGTTTTCCCGCCGAATATTTTACGGCCACGTCACACTCCAGCCCGACGGTGGACAGAGGACACCTAATCAACCCCCTTCAAAGGCACACAGCGGCATCACCCGTTCCATCTGTCTCGCGGCGTGCTCCTCGCCGGGTACTCACATGGTATTGCCATCGTTGAATCGCTCGGGTCCGGGCTGTACTCCTCGTTCGGGAAATAGTCGATGCTCGAGCACTCGTACTCCATGCGGGAGCCTGGAAAACAAAAGAAAGTGATTCGCCCGCCGTAGTCGTGGTCGTCGATGTCACGGGAATTTTCCTCGGATTAGAACTATTCGCGAATAATATTCCAAATATCATGTTTCGACTCTATCGTGGAAACTTGCGTAAGAATAATTCAGAGGATAGGTTTTGAACAGAGTAATGCTTCGTTACTAAGTAATAAAACGATAACTGACTGTTCTTTATTCTGACTCTCTTTTATGTGGAACAATATTCGAATGGTGAGGGTAGTGAAAAGTCATGTAGATTGTTGGATATTCCTAACTAGTGTAGTCGTGGTCGTCGATGTCACGGGAATTTTCCTCGGATTAGAACTATTCGCAAATAATATTTTAAATATGACGTTTCGACTCTATCGTGGAAACTTGCGTAAGAATAATTCAGAGGATAGGTTTTGAACAGAGTAATGCTTCGTTACTAAGTAATAAAACGATAACTGACTGTTCTTTATTCTGACTCTCTTTTATGTGGAACAATATTCGAATGGTGAGGGTAGTGAAAAGTCATGTAGATTGTTGGATATTCCTAACTAGTGTAGTCGTGGTCGTGGATGTCACGGGAATTTTCCTCGGATTAGAACTATTCGCAAATAATATTCCAAATATCATGTTTCGACACCATCGTGAAAACTTGCGTAAGAATAATTCAGAGGATAGGTTTTGAACACAGTAATGCTTCGTTACTGACTAACAATCAGTAATAAAACAATAACTGAGTGTTCTTTATTCTGACCCTCTTTTATGTGGAATAATATTCGAGTGGTGGGGGTAGTGAAAAGTCATGTAGATTGTTGGATATTCCTAACTAGTGTAGTCGTGGTCGTGGATGTCACGGGAATTTTCCTCGGATTAGAACTATTCGCAAATAATATTCCAAATATCATGTTTCGACACCATCGTGAAAACTTGCGTAAGAATAATTCAGAGGATAGGTTTTGAACACAGTAATGCTTCGTTACTGACTAACAATCAGTAATAAAACAATAACTGAGTGTTCTTTATTCTGACCCTCTTTTATGTGGAACAATATTCGAGTGGTGGGGGTAGTGAAAAGTCATGTAGATTGTTGGGTATTTCCTAAGTAGTGAAAAATCATATGGATTGTCGAATGTTGATAAGATTGTCTACCTGATAGGTAAGAGAACAGCGCCTCTTTACATTGATACGCCTTTCGCAACGAACCCTTTCGCTACGGTAGACCTCGTTGAAAATGCGAAAATTAAACGCAGTCTTCAGCATTCAGGACCAAGACTTTTGTCTTAAAAACGATTTTTTAACATTATTTTTAGAAGCAAAGTGATTTATGTTCATAATTTTTCCATCAATATATTTTTAATTCAACGATACAATTAATATTTTTGCATTACACAACAAAATAATAACTATAATTGCAACATAATGTTGACCAATAATTTTTTAATGATTGGATTGTTTACGAAATTGCTCAAAACACGGATGAAACTTGATTTCTATCTCCATTTTTGTGATAGATGCCACCTAAGATTAAAATTAACCCTTTGCGCTCGAGAGGCGACTGTTAGTCGCCAAATGATAGTTTTGCAAATTTTCAGACTTTATTTAGTTTATTTATTAGTTCGACCCAGAGGTTAAACAGTCATATCTGTAAATTCTAGTATACGACTTAATTAAACTAAATAAAGTTTAATATAAGGAATCTTAGTAAATACTTTGCACTTAAAAATCTTTGAAATTAATATTGTTAGACGGCTAACAGTAATATCTCGAGTGCAAAGGGTTAAAGATAAAATAGAAGAATAAAACACCACGTTCGATCTCTCCAACGTTACATTTATTTCTGTTCTTTTTTTTTTTATATAACATCAATCGACTCAGCAAAATTACTAATCCTACTAATTGGATCAGTTAAGTCACTATTATTTGATGGTGTTCTAAAAAGCAAGAGATTTCTGGTAAATCTAGATGGAGTATTAAAATTGATTACTGCTGTCAGTTTGGTGGAAGAAATTTAACCATTAACGATTTTGAAGAGGAAACATAGAATAAATATGGTTCTTCTGTCTTCAAGTGTTATTACACAACTCCCTCTGCTCAACAGAGACACAAAACCAAATCAGAAATTTATATTCGCAAACTGAAACTTCCAAATTATCCTGCAGTATTCCAATTTCTAACAGTTTCCTCTCTCTCTCTCTCTCTCCCATGCTTTAACGGAATTATTCACGTTACATTAAAATACATATTACCGAATGACATATACCCGGCGCAATTATTTATGAATCAGAGTAGTTAGCTCGACTGCCAACGTACCGGAAACGTAATTATCCGTTGCTCGTGGCCTCTATGCGAGAACACGAACGTTCAAAGAGATTGGAGCCGGGAAAGCAGCGGCAGTTGGATTCGAAGTCGAAAGAGGGCCGGCTACGAATGTGATTTGTGATTATCCGACCTGGCTTCACGTCGTCGAAGCACACGATCTTTTTCGTCGTTGCCCCGACGTTTAATTGAAACGAACGCGGCAAAGAACCGTGACCCGTGACCTGTGAACACCTTCGATGCAACGTTATTAGACTGTGACAGCGATTCTTCTTTATGCGAGTCGATTTAACGCGGTCGATAACTTTCTCGAATGATAATCGAGCTTTTTGTAATTTTGTAACCTGTATTGTTAACCCTTTGCGATCGAGAGGTGACCGTTAGTCATCAAATGGTAATTTCGCAAATTTTCAGACTTTAGTTAGTTAGTTTATTAGTCAGACTCAGAGGTTAAATAGTCACATACAGTGGCTCGAAAAAGTATTCGTACACTGTGTCGCGAATAAATTCGTTTAACCCTGAAATTCTGAGTCCTATAGAACTATTTGATAGAATTTTGTGGATACGTAGATCATAATAGTATACGTCTGAATTAATCTCTTCTTTTCATCTAAATACCATTTTAAAGGGTTGAAACCAGCGTTGAAATTTCTGAGTTTTCTCTCGTTTTTTACAGATGAAAGAAAAATTTATATATTATAAGAAGAAATTCATTTGAATTTTAGATGTATATTTATTATTAAGATTAAAGTTTATTCTTTTATTAATTATAAATATTATTATAATTTATAATTATTATTAATTTATTATTATAATTATTATAACTAAATATTTTAAAGAAAATGATAGAAGTATTTGACAAAATTTTGTGAATATGTAGATCGTAATACTATACGTATAAATTAATCTCTTCTTATCATCTAAATACCATTTTAAAGGGTTGAAACCAGCGTTGAAATTTCTGAGTTTTCTCTCGTTTTTTTACAGATAACTTTGTAATGGTAGTTGATGAAGGAAAACCTTTCAAATAGAAAATGTTTAATTTTTAATACCCTATCGCACTGTCATAAAAAAAGAACACAGAAAAGCTTGTATTCAAAGCGTGAAAAATCGCTGAAACTTTGAGCTTCGTTATCAGTCCCCTTGAAAGATATTTTGCTGCCAAAAAAAATTGCTCCACGCAGGACACACCATGCCCTGTACACGCATAAAGTTTCATTGAAATCAGAATTTCAGAAGTAGATGAATTTCCTTATAATACAGTGGACGAATACTTTTTGGAGCCACTGTATGCAAATTTTAGTATATCACTATACTGAACTAAATGACATTTAATACAGGCGAATCTTAATAAATATTTCGAATTTGAAGATCTTTGAAATTAGTATCATTAGACGATTAACAATTTCCTCTCGAATGTAAAGGATTAAATAGTCATATATGTAAATTTTAGTGTATCTCTTAATTAAACTAAGTGACGTATAATATAGGCGAATCTTAATAAATATTTCGAATTTGAAAACTTTTGAAATTTGTATCATTATACGACTAAACAGTTCACCTCTCGAGTGCAAAGGGTTAAACTTTTGTTTGCTATTTTAAATAGTTAAAAATACTAATGTAAACAGTGATTTTGTTAAAAAGACAAAATGTAAATTAGCAGTGTTACCTATTTCTTGAGTCACTCTAAATACAGGAATTGAATTACTTATAAATTAAAGGAAACGATAAATTATTGCCTTAAAAATTGTTGCCTAATATTGCAAACTTCCTAATTGTGAGCCAAAGAAAACATTTAGATTATCAAAAATTTAATGAAAAAATGAATATTGTGTTTAATGAAAAATTAAAAAGTTCGTGTGCAACTCAAAAGCTATTGAACAATTAAAAGGGAAAGCTCGTCAATAATTGAATGAATTTTTTCATATTTTAAGGAAAAATATTAGTGTTAATAATAACACTATAGCGTTATTATTATTAGTTATAATACTAGGTTTCCAAATATTTCTTTTCGTCGAACAGAACAATTCTTTTCCCTCAGATGCGCTCGATAAACTTTTCGCGGACGTTCTATCGCACGTTCGGCTGTTATCGCGCGTTTTACGCGTTCGGTATCGTAAAATCTTGGAATGAGAGCGAGAACGTGAACGCGCAATCCTCGTGGAGCGCCAAAAAATCTGTGCCAACGTCCATCCCGCGAAATCGAAACGTGAATGGCGAAACTGATACACCGATACGCGAGCGCGCGCCTCTCGCCTAGCGTATTTCAGTTATCAATTAAAATGCAAAAACAACGGGACGTGAATATTTTCGGTTGCAATTTTGCGAAGCTTGAAAATAAACAAACAGCAGAAACAAAAATATTATGAAATAATCTTGATAGCGTACAGTGTTGTATACCCAATTATCATACTCGTAAACAAGCCTCCTGCTTATCGCAATAGTCATCCTCTCAACAGTCATCTGTTCGCAAATATTTTGCTGCATACTAATACGTTAGTTAAAAAGAAAAAAGGCCTTTACCAGTGGTTGGTGGTCGGTGGCAGTGACACAGTTAGACAGTAGAAATTTCATTCTTGAACCGAAAGGTTGGTAAAAAATACAAATCAAAACGTCAACATTCCATCTAGGGTAAGGTTGCTTACGTAGTACCACTTGAATTTTATTTATTTATATAAATCAACGGGATAAACCCTTCATGTTACAATAAGAAAGAAAAAGAGAGAAAAAATACAAGTAAAAGTAGCTGTCGAAACAGAGAGAGAAATAACAGTGAGAAATTAATTTAATAAGTAATTATTATAAGTGACGTATCGCAGGCAGGATAAGGTTTTTAAAAGCAATAATATTAGATTTTTTTAAAGTAATAATGTAGGATATGAGGATGAAGGGGAAAACACACGAATCATAAACAAATAGAAACAACAGTTTATTAAAAGAAAAACACACGAATCATAAACAAATAGAAACAACAGTTTATTAAAAGAAAAACACACGAATCATAAACAAATAGAAACAACAGTTTATTAAAAGAAAAACACACGAATCATAAACAAATAGAACAACAGTTTATTAAAAGAAAAACACACGAATCATAAACAAATAGAAACAACAGTTTATTAAAAGAAAAACACACGAATCATAAACAAATAGAAACAACAGTTTATTAAAAGAAAAACACACGAATCATAAACAAATAGAAACAACAGTTTATTAAAAGAAAAACACACAAGAAAGGTTAATTTATTTGAACACGCAAGAAGAAGAAGGAGACTCTGAGCGGCACTGCTTTCCGCGACTCTTCTTCTTATGCACGTGTTAGCGCAGAATCGTTCAAGGCATTTGTGAGGCGAGCCGGCTCACAGAATGCCATGCATCAAGTATTTTCTAGACTGCTGTCAACGAAGGAAAATTTGAATAAAGGCGGCAAAGTTCAGCCAGAGGTGGTAACGAAGAGACCGTTGATATTATAAAAAAAAAGGAACAGAAATAAATGTAACGTCGAAGGGGTCAGACGTGTTGTCCTACTCTTGAGTTTTATTTTAATAGTCAGACGCGTAGTCTTATTCTTCAGTTTTTAATTTAATTTTAATACACGCAAGAAAACGACTGCCGCTAAATTTGCCGGTCGCAACAAGTTTACCAAAAAGAATTGACTATCGACACGGCGGCGAGCCGTGTCATCTTCGTAACGGCTATTTTACCGAAAAATACAATGTATCTCCAACGGTTATTCCGTGGAAGAATCCTACAATAATTTTGAACGAACTACAGCGACAACAGCGTATGCAACCACAAGCAAATATACATTCGAGTCAATCAGATGTTTTACCAATTTCGTTATTATAAAAAGCAACAATATTTACACAAGTTTTGAATAATACGTTCAATTTCTATTCATTTGATAAATCCTAAGTTTTATACGGATTTTTCTTTAAAGGGGTACGACTTGAGCAACCTTACTCTACTCCACGCCCTTAATTTTCATTTCCCTCACCAACCACTTACAGTGCCGACAAAAGTTTAAGACCAAATGATTAAGAGAAATAAATAAATTAATTAATTGTAGGCAATTTACTAATGAATGGAGCCTTTGTATAGGGGAGAGCGGCAAAGAATAACACTGCTTTTCGTCAGGCGACCGCGGATCAGGTTTCGAAGTGTCGCCGTGTTATTTTTTTCGGGGCCGCGTGATCTTCCGGCGCCGTTGTAAACAACTCCTGCGCTGTAGGGATAAACAGTCGCGGCCGTAAATCTGAGTCCCGAAGAAAAGGGAGACGGCGATATCCTAGATGAAAACGCGTGGGGATATCGAAGGCGGGCATTTTTCCGAAGGTCCTGATTGGTAAGGATAGGAACCGCCTATCAGGCCCGAGGCAAATAAATAGGAAGCCTCGCGATAATTAGAGAGAGTTCGTTTTATATAGTTCGTTAGCAGTTCGTTATGAGTTCGTTTTTCGTTAAGAAGTCGTTAGTTCGTTTTGAGATAGTTCGTTTTTTTAGTCAGTCCGTTTAGAGTTCATAAGAGTCGTTGCACTAGCTCGTACTTTAAGTAAAAACCCATCGACCATAAGGAATAATTACCTACATAATAAAAGATAACGGTATAACTAAAATTTGTATTCTATGCTAATCAATAAATAGTGTTTTATCATAATGATAATAAAAATGAATAGATGAACAATATTTGTAGATTATAAAGCAAATTATGCTTTACATTGTCCTTTCGTCTTAAACTTTTCACCGCTACTGTACGTATCAACTTAACGTGTAACGAGTGTTCTAAAAACAAGACAGTTTCCACGTTCAACAGTGTTCGCGAAACCGATGAATGCTAGCCGTTTATGCTCGAACGGTTGAAATCATCGTTTGTAATCCCGTTTTCGCGAAGGTCTCGCCGGTTCATGAACCACCGTGGCCGGTTCGGTCGATCAATAAACAATCTGAGGAATTCCCAGGAATATCGTTTGTAAGGGACTCGAATTTACTGGCGGGAGACTTATTTAACGGGGGGTGGGTGGGGTCACTTTGATCCAGCAAATGGGAGTTTCAACCGATGATGCATTACGATTGTGGCCCCTCTCAAATTGGAAACTGATACCGGGCGATCTACCAGCGGGTTCCGATTCGGAAACACGTCGAGGTAGAAAATGGCAGAAAAGATTGGTCACACTTCGGTATTTTGAGCCGGTGATTTATTTTTGGATACTTTGACAGCGTGTTTCAAGTAAAATGTTAAGTATCAGATGTGTTGGAATCACTGTATTATTGTTGGTTGATTGCATTGCAATTAATAGGGATGCTATTGTTCAACGATAATTCTGTGAAAATGCTGTGATTGTTACAATATTATTATTGATATTATTAATCTACTGCTGCCATTTAATGTCATGATTATTATATTTATTAAATATAATTAGGTGTCTGATGTACTAGAATCACTGGATTGTTGTTAGGAACATTATGATTTCGTTACTGTTGATATTACTATTCTTAATTTTATTATATCTACCGTTGTCATTAATATTATTATTATTACAATATTTTTATTCATATAATTATTCTACTGCTGCCATTGATGTCTGTATTGCCATATTTATTAAATATAATTAGGTATCTGATGTACTAGAATCATTGGATTGCTATTAGGAATATTATGATAATGTTACTATTATTAATATTATTATATAATTTTATTAATTTTATCTACCGTTGCCATTGATATTATTACTATTACCATATCATTCTTGATATAATTAATCTACTGCTGCCACTGCTATCTTTATTACGATATTTTTTAAATATAATTAGGTATCTGATGAATTAAAACCACTGAATTGTTACTAGGAATATTATGATTTTGTTACTATTGCTATTACTATTCTTAATTTTATTATGATAATTTTATTATATAATTTTATTAATTTTATCCACCGTTGCCATTGATATTATTACTATTACCATATCATTCTTGATATAATTAATCTACTGCTGCCACTGCTATCTTTATTACGATATTTTTTAAATATAATTAGGTATCTGATGAATTAAAACCACTGAATTGTTACTAGGAATATTATGATTTTGTTACTATTGCTATTACTATTCTTAATTTTATTATGATAATTTTATTATATAATTTTATTAATTTTATCCACCGTTGCCATTGATATTATTACTATTACCATATCATTCTTGATATAATTAATCTACTGCTGCCACTGCTATCTTTATTACGATATTTTTTAAATATAATTAGATATCTGACGTACTAGAACCACTGAATTGTAATTAGGAATATTATGATTTAGTTTCTATTATTATTACTATTGTTAATTTTATTATATCTACCGCTGTCATTAATATTATTATTGATATAATTAATCTACTGCTGCCACTGCTATCTTTATTACGATATTTTTTAAATATAATTAGATATCTGACGTACTAGAACCACTGAATTGTAATTAGGAATATTATGATTTAGTTTCTATTATTATTACTATTGTTAATTTTATTATATCTACCGCTGTCATTAATATTATTATTATTACAATATTTTTATTCATATAATTATTCTACTGCTGCCATTGATGTCTGTATTGCCATATTTATTAAATATAATTAGGTATCTTATACGTATACTAGAATCACTGGATTGTTATTAGGAATACTATAATAATGTTACTATTATTATTATTATTATTAATTTTATTAATTTTATCTACCGTTGTCATTAATATTATTACTATTACAATATTATTATTGATATAATTAATCTGCTGCTGCCACTGATGTCTTTATTACCATATTTATTAAATATAATTAGGTATCTGATGTACTAGAATCATTGAATTGTTATTAGGAACATTATGATAATGTTACTATTATTAATATTATTATTAATTTTATTATATAATTTTATTGATTTTATCTACCGTTGCCATTGATATTATTATTGATATAATTAATCTGCTGCTGCCATTAATGTCTGTATTACCATATTTATTAAATATAATTAAGCATCTGATGTACTGGAATCATTGGATTGTTATAAGGAACATTATGATAATATTACTGTTATTAATATTATTATATCTACCGTTGTCATTGATATTATTACCATTACAATATTTATAATACATTTAAAAATATAACGTGACGGTACAGTATCAATTTTGGCAACAACATAATATAATAATAAGAATATTGTTATTACGTGTTATATAACACAGTGCTGCAATACTGTAATACAATACAAAGTTAACATAACATTATAACATTATAATAAACTATACCGTGCTATCACGATCATTAATATCGTATTACTTTCATTAACTCAAACCTCGTTGCACAGTCCAATGCATAAAATTTCGAAGGGTGAAGTAGCAACGCAAAGAATATCTATTCGCGAGAGGAAAGGAAGTCGCTTTCAATTTCAGGGAAACACGCAAAAAGATAGAATCCAATAACCGTTGTGCAAACACCGTTAATAATTTCTTTGCGACCCAATTAAACGGGACCGCCAACTAAATAATCCCGTTATGCAAATAATCAAACATTGCCGCTACACGGGAACAGGATTGAGCCTGAAACAGGTGGCAAAACGCGGCCGTGATTCCGGCGTATTTACTTCCGGTAATTATCATTACACGGGAACTATTATACGTTTACGTTTAGTCACAGTTACCGAAGGCGGTGTCGCTTTTCAACGGATTGCGCGACCGCGCCTATTGACCGGAATGCAAATCCGTGCTTCCGGAACAGGAGTTTCCCCGTGAACGCTGAGACGATCGTCTGAAGGTGCGTATTCACTGGCGAATAGTTCGCGTTACTTGACAGAAATTCGCGAAACTTTTATGATCGCTTCAAGATCTGCAAGTAAATATTTCTTGTAACAAATTGGCCAACGATTTTCCAATATTTGCACAAATATTGTATCACAGAAATTTACAAACAGAAGTAATTGTTCGAGGCGAATAATTCACATTACTCTCAAGAAATTCACAAAATTTTATCAGTTCAAGATCCTCAGGATCAGTTTAGAAATATTGCTTGTAACAAATTGGCCAACGATTTTCCAATATTTGCACAAATATTATATCACAAGATTTTACAAATAGAAATAATTGTCCAAGGCGAATAATTTATGAAATTTTCATGATCCCCTCATGATCTGCTTGTAAATATTTCTTGTAATAAATTGGCCAACGATTTTCCAATATTTGCACAAATATTATATTATAGGATTTTACAAATAGAAGTAATTGCCAGTGATGAATAATTCACATTACTCTCAAGAAATTCACAAAATTTTATCAGATTAAGATCCTCAGGATCAGTTCAGAAATATTGCTTGTAACAAATTGGCCAACGGTTTTCCAATATTTGCACAAATATTATATCACAGAATTTTACAAATAAAAGTAATTACCAATAACGGTTTTCCAATATTTGCACAAATATTATATCACAGAATTTTACAAATAAAAGTAATTACCAATGATGAACAATTCACATCACTCTCAAGAAATTCACAAAATTTGATCAGTTCAAGATCCTTAGGATCAGTTTAGAAATATTGCTTGTAACAAATTGACCAACGATTTTCCAATATTTGCACAAATATTATATCACAGAATTTTACAAATAGAAGTAATTGTCCAAGGCGAATAATTTATGAAATTTTCATCGCCACTTTGCAGTCTGTTCGCAAATATTGCTCGTAAAAAATTGACCTATGGTTTTCCAACAATTACACAAACATTACCTTAGAGAATTTCACAAAATAGAAATAATCGCCCATCTAGAACAACCTACGAAATTTTCAATATCACCTCTTAATCTATTCTTAAATATTGATCGTAACAAATTGACCAACAGTTTTCCAAAACTTGCACAAACATTACCTTACAGAATTTCACAAAATAGAAATATCGCCCATCTAGAACAACCTACGAAATTTTCATTATCACCTCTTAATCTATTCTTAAATATTGATCGCAACGAATTGACCAACAGTTTTCCAACAATTACACAAATATTGCCTTACAGAATTTCATAAAATAGTGGTAATCCCCCATCTGGAATAACCTATGAAATTTTCATCATCTCACAATCTATTCGCAAATATTGCTCGTAAAAAATTGACCTACGGTTTTCCAACAATTGCACAAACATTACCTTACAGAATTTCACAAAATAGAATAATCGCCTATCTAGAACAACCTACAAAATTTTCATCATCTCACAATCTATTCGCAAATATTGCTCGTAAAAAATTGACCTACGGTTTTCCAACAATTACACAAACATTACCTTACAGAATTTCACAAAATAGTAGTAATCGCCTATCTAGAACAACCTACAAAATTTTCATCATCTCACAATCTATTCGCAAATATTGCTCGTAAAAAATTGACCTACGGTTTTTCAACAATTGCACAAATATTACCTTACAGAATTTCACAAAATAGTGGTAATCCCCCATCTGGAATAACCTACGAAATTTTCATTATCACCTCTTAATCTATTCTTAAATATTGATCGCAATAAATTGACCAACAGTTTTCCAAAAATTACAGAAACATTACCTTACATAATTTCACAAAATAGAAATAATCGCCTATCTAGAACAACCTACAAAATTTTCATCATCTCACAATCTATTCGCAAATATTGCTCGTAAAAAATTGACCTACGGTTTTCCAACAATTGCACAAACATTACCTTACAGAATTTCACAAAATAGTGGTAATCCCCCATCTGGAATAACCAGTGAGCAGAATAATTCGCGTGCTGTTCTCGAACAGCAACGGACTCACGATCTAACGGTCTATCAAAGCGTTTTCTCAAAATCATCCGCGAGGGAACGCGAGGCGTTGGCTTTTATAGTTGCCGCGGGATCGGGAAGGAGGGGACGGGGAATTGGGTTGGCAGGCGTGGAACAGTCATTTCCGGCTCGTGCCGGAAGTCGGCCGTATTGCCTCCCTTCGACAGGCCGGGAATCGATATTCCAGGTTCGTTGCCGCCGCTGTGCCCACTGACAGAGGCATAACAGAAATAATAACTCGTCGATGGTGTACAACTGCGCGCTGCGGCCGTTGCTCGAGCGTGGAAAACCGGAAACGGTGCAACCCCTCGACAGGCTTCCGTTTCTTCGAGGCGTTTCCCGCCAGAAAACTGTGGGATTCTTGGCGGAAATTTTGTCGATCATTTAGCGCGGGAAACAGCAAAGGGTCATTCGAGAATTTTGGAATTAAACACTTGTTCGCTTTCCTTTGACTTTGTATCATGTATTGAGCGTGAAAATAAAGCTTCGTATTTCTCAGTTTTCTTTGATGGAATTACACAGTCAAAATTAACGTTTCCTTAATTAAATTTTGAACCTAACAACGAAAAATAAATATTTTTGAATGT
>JAOPTO010000308.1:0-11091 GCA_033822845.1 Tetrapedia diversipes | reverse complement strand
ATAACGTTTTTTCTGAGAGAAATTCAGCGAATTTGTTCTAGTCGTTGAAAACACTATACTCGACTAGACACATATTTCCGATTAATTAGAGTGAATGAGTTCATATCGACGAGAGCGAAAGAGTACTTACATATCTATATGATCATATGTAGTGATTGTATTCCGATGAAAAACAATTTGAACTATGTCAACTTTCACATTTCATAAAATAATTTTCGTTTTACTGCATGCCATATTTTATTACAACATTACATTACACAATTTTTGTCGAATATGATGTTTTTCAAACAAGCAGAATACAATCAGGCTTATCATTTATTATCGAACGCAGAGGAGAATATAATTTTTTTTTACCGTTTATAGTACTAACAAGGGATGCAAGTGAGATATATATCCAGCAGCTCCAAAAAGTATTCGTACACTATGACACAAATAAATTCGTTTAACCCTAAAATTGTGAGTCTGATTGAAGTATTTGATAAAACTTTCTAGGTATGTAGATCGTAATAGTATACGTATGAATTAATCTCTTCTTTTCATCTAAATGCCATTTTAAATGGGTGAAACCAACGTTGAAGTTTCTGAGTTTTCTCTCATTTTTTAAAGATAACTTTGTAATGGTACTTGATGAAGCAAAACCTTTCAAATAGAAAATGTTTAATTTTTAATACTCTATCGCCCTGTCATAAAAAAAAGAACAGAAAAAAGCTTGTACTCAAAGCGTGAGAAATTGCTGAAACTTTGAGATTCGTTATCAGCACCCTTAAAAGATATTTTGCCGCCAAAAAAATTGTTCCACGCAGGACATACCAAGCTCTGTACACGCATAAAGTTTTATTGAAATTAAAATTTCAGAAATAGATGAATTTCCTTATAATACAGTGTACGAATACTTTTTGGAGCCACTGTATATATTTACCTATCCACGAGAAACTATCCGTTTCGTCTGTTTCTGCGATCCATCAAAACACAACAAGGAATAAACACAGATAGAATAAAAGGTCGGTGTATTTTCGTTCGCTCCTTTACTGGTTATATTTATGAACTTGACACGACACGAACAGATGTTCATATTTATGAAACATGCACAACAGTGGCTCGAAATATCGCGACATCGTTATCGTTACAATGTTTCAATGCTTACCGATGGGACGAATCAAAATATACTCACCGATCCGTGGTCAAATTTATGCTCTGTTCGAAAACACGACCATCTGCCAGCGATCTTATTAAATTCGTCCGCGAACAAACTTTTCCTACCTCCCAACCTAGTCGAATCGATACCAAACGAATGCAGAAGGGGCACGGAGGTGTCGTCGAATTTATTAACCCATTCACTGCCAACTACGAGATATCTCGTAGTTTGTGTTACAAGTTTACATTGATTGCGATTGGTCACGGAATAAGTTTATAGCCGTTTCAGTTATGGATTATCAACCGTTTGCTTACCACGAGCCGCTTTCGCGCTCTTCCGATTTTCTGTCAAGAAAACCCAGTGCATTTGACCGATACAGACAACTGACAGCACGCTTAGAATTTGCCAAAAATGCGCTCAAACTCTTAGACGCATGTACGTCGCATCGCCATCAGCTAGTATAAGAATATATATTGTAAGAGGAACCAGACAATTAGGGGTAACGATGGCCAGAGTGGTCATTAGGGCCCCCATAAATCAGAGGTTCTCAATAAGGGTTGGGACCGAGTACGCGTGAGACTAGGTCACGGTCGCTAACACTTTCCAGGCCCGCACCAATGGCGGGTTTGTTTTTCGGGAAAGTGCAAAGTGGGGATGCGCCCATAAAAGCATGAGAAAAAGGGCATAGTTAGTCAGTAAGACAGCAGCCGTATTTTACGAACGAAAGGCTATTTTGTAAAGAAATAAAGTAACCCTCACAATGTATAATAGTGTAGTGATTGAGAGAGAGAGAGAGAGATTTCAAAAGGACGAATGGGTAATTAGATTGTTTGTAATGGAGCGAATGATAGGCTGAGTGAGGAAAGAATGAGAGGGAATGAGTGAGAGAGCGAGAGAGAACGCGTGAACCGGTGTAACAAAAGGCGAGGTATGAGTCAGTAGAGAGAGAGAGACGCGAATGGAGAACGAAGGCGTTACGAGCGGACAAGTGTGATGTAATTAATAAAATTATTAAATATCAAAAACTACAACAATAGTATTTCATAAAATGATAAGTTACAAATTAAAAATATGAAAAATTTAAAGAACAAACAATATTTCGACACATAATCAAAGGAGCGCTATCGCGCTCTTCGGCTTTTTTCAACATACGATCGAAAGAACGCGATCGCGCTCCTTGGCGTTTTTCGATCGTGTTTTTTGAAAACCCTCTGGCACGCAAACGGTTAAAAAGGAATGAACGAACATTTTATAATAATTTTCTTGTTTAACCGTTTGAGCGCCAAGCGGCGCGATCGCGCTTCTTCTGTTCTGTCCTCAAAGCGCCAGCGCTCTAGGCTGCGAAGCCCATAATCACAGCAGGCTCGGTTTCTTTCGATGCGCGACTTTACGATTACCCTGCAGTCTTAGGTAAAAAAAAAGAAGATAAAATTGGAGTAATTTTATTCTCAGCAGAATGTCGGAACAAAACTAAACTGTAGGAAATATTTATTGCATGTAAGCTAAAAACAGTGGAATCGAACTTTTTGGCATTTTTCGACACGGAATATGACGAGTGCTATCGCGCTGTCTGGCAATTTTCAAGTGGGAAATAAGAAAGGGCCGGTTAACCCTTTCGCGGAGGAGCGCTCAGAAATGAATTGTGTTCTAAGCAGCCGGCGTGCCGGTGGAAGATCGCCCAACTCAAGCACCCTTCAGACTTTCCCAAACTTGCATCCACCCGATCGCATTCCCACAATTACATTTGATTATGTAAAAAAATCTCTGCACAAGAAGCGTGTGCTGCTAACGCATCGAACACAAACGACTTAATGGACATTATTGGGCAGTTATTGATAACAAGTGAATGGGGCGCCAAAAGGCGCTGTTTGCCGCGAAAGGGTTAATATCACTCTTTATCATCAGAATGATAACCCACATTTTCTTTAAAATAAATTCTTGGCAGCCAGGGCAAGACGCTCTAAATTTGTCTGGCAGTGAACGGGTTAAATTGTCCCGCAAAATTATTCCGGCGTCCCGAGAGAACGCAAAAAGCGCTTAAATCTTCCTCTCGCGGAGGCCATTAAGCCGCTATCGGCGCGGATCGGAATGGAACCGCGTGCACCTAGTATTCGCAGGCAGCCGCAAAACAAGAAAATTTACTTTCCGCTGAATTAGAGGTTCGTTCGCTCCTTCGATTCCAAGGCACGAGTAGAACGAACGATCGAATAAGGAAATTCAGCTATCGAAAACCTCCCCTGTACAGGGAGTACCGCGTCCTTTTCTGGTGCAACTGATGTTTCTTTTGTAGCAGAGAGAAGTTGTGTGTCGATACCCTTGGATTCAAAAGGTAGAACAAATTACGCTAGACAGGTAGATATTTCGTTACAATTAACTAACTGCACACGCGTATTTACTTCAGTTGTATTGTTTCGATAAATGAATAGAGCCGCTATTGAAAAAATTATAAAGAATCATTTGTATATAAATTTGACGTCACTGAAAATTAATTATTTCCATAATGTTCGTATGAAAGTTCGATAGTTATCGTAATACGATATAATTAATAAACCGTTCAACATTCGATATTAAAAATATAAAATAGGAAATATTTCTCGAAGTATTTGTGTCCACTTTTTTATTCGAAGGATGGAATAATTTTCTTCGAAAAATCGAAAGATTAAACGTAAATCGAGGGTTGAAAAATTAAACTGTTCCACGTTAATTTGTCATTCAAACAAATGTTCGAGTATCCTCCGAAATAGGTGCGTCAATCCTAACGCAACGAGGGGAGTGTCATGTATCTTAGAATAGACAACGTTACACGAAACAATTTGTCCGCATCCCATAATTCTAGCCTCGGTGCAATCCCTCAACGGGCAACTGAATTTTCGTCTGTTCGGTAAATCTTCTCCGGCTCTCAGGCTACCCCGACGATTTCGAAGCCTAAAAATAAAGGATAACGCAGCCAGCTCCGAGAGATCTATGTCCGCGATGCGAGACAAATTTTCAATTAACTTTCCCTCGTAAATCCCGCGACGTTTTAGCGTCCGGGTGGCGCGGGAATCCGGAAAAAGGATCAGAAAAAGGGGACGAAAATTAAACACTCCGATATTCTTATCTGTGTACAATGGAACAAATAAATGCTCGTTCACGAGCTTTAAATATCGTTGACATTAACGGCTCGATCGTAATTGAAAGGTACAAGCATCAGGCAGGCGACTTAGCAGTGGCCGTAAACCAAAGATAAAATAAGTCTAGTAACAAAAGCGGTAGCCTACATAAATTAACAAAAGGAGACGATAAAGCGCTCAAACTCGTTACCGAGGAACAAAAATGCAGCAACAGCAGTTTACCCCCTTTTTAAACGAGTGTAACGAGCAAACAGCGTAAAAGACACGAAGAAAAGCAGTGTAACAAAATATGTGAAAGCAGTGAAAAGTATAGTTTCACTGTAACTCTTTCCCGCTGAATTACTCTCGTAAATTATACCAAAAAGGCAACACCGATTTATAACGTCCCCTTTCCGCGTTCCTAAATTTTCTCGACACTTTGCGTCCAAGACCATTCACATTTTACAATGTCGAAGTCCATCCCTGCAAAGGTCGTGGTATTTTAACCCTTTGCGCTCGAGAGGTGACCGTTAGTCGTTTAATGATATTAACTTCAAAAATTTTCAAATTCGAAATATTTACTATGATTCATATATATTAAACTTCATTTAGTTTAGTTAAGTCGTATATTAAAATTTACATGTATGACTATTTAACGTCCGGGTCTGGACTAAAGTCTGAAAATTTGCGAAACTATCATATGCTAGGATTACGATGTCCCATGAGAGGGGACATCCGAGTGCAAAGGGTTGAAACACGATAAAAAGTATATATACAGTATATTCTTGCCATATTTTGTAATAGTATTGTTTGAAACGCGTATCATTGCGTAATTCTCTAGCAATTAAATTCTATTTTGCGTTTGCTACACTAAAATCCATGTCTTGAAATACACAGAATTAATAAGATTTTAACCCTTTGCGCTCGAGAGGTGACCGTTAGTCGTTTAATGATATTAACTTCAAAAATTTTCAAATTCGAAATATTTACTACGATTCACGTATATTAAACTTCATTTAGTTTAGTTAAGTCGTATATTAAAATTTACATGTATGACTATTTAACGTCCGGGTCTGGACTAAGTCTGAAAATTTGCGAACTATCATATGCTACGATTACGATGTCCCCTGAGAGGGGACATCCGAGTGCAAAGGGTTAAAAGGAAGGTTAGTTAGGGAAGGTTTGTTTGGGCCTATTGTATTTCCTACAGTGGCTCCAAAAAGTATTCGTACACTATTTCACAAATAAATTCGTTTAACCCTAAAATTCTGAGTCTGATAGAAGTATTTGATAAAACTTTGTGGGTATGTAGATCGTAATGGTATACGTATGAATTAATCTCTTGTTTTCATCTAAATGCCACTTTAAAGGGGTGAAACCAGCGTTGAAGTTTCTGAGTTTTCTCTCATTTTTTAAAGATAACTTTGTAATGATACTTGATGAAGCAAAACATTTCAAATAGAAAATGTTTAATTTTTAATACTCTATCGCCCTGTCATAAAAAAAAGAACACAGAAAAGCTTGTATTCAAAGCGTGAAAAATCGCTGAAACTTTGAGATTCGTTATCAGCCCCCTTAAAAGATATTTTGCCGGCAAAAAGTTGCTCCACACAGAACACACCATACTCTGTACACACATAAAATTTCATTGAAATCAGAATTTCAGAAGTAGATAAATTTCCTTATAATACAGTGTACGAATACTTGTTGGAGCCACTGTATGATGGTCTGCGACCCTACTGATGAATCAGTGCGACGACGTATCCTTGCGCGACATTTTCCCTAAAGTTAACACTATTCCTACCGACACTTCACGTATACCTGTTCCTATCGCGACATTCCCACGTAAGACAGACTACAAATTTTTCTCAGAAACTAAACAATGAAAAAAAGAAGTGAATATTGCGAAATGTATTATAGGTTTTATTGGAAATAAGGTTTTATATTGCTAAATGAAATGAACTCTTATTTGTGAAATAATACTTTGATAATTTATTAATACTTTTATATAGCACGAGGAAGGCCAATTTTGACCGCACCTATAGCGAGTTTTGTCACAAGACTAGCAGAACGCAGTGGTCGAAATTCTTACAACCCCGTGCGGGTCCTTCAGCCCCTTTTGTTCTGTTTCTCGATGTTTTCGAATTTTCTAAAATGCCAGACTGGTAATAAAAAACAGAAGTAACGAATAAAAAAATTATAAATAAGTAAGAAACAGTCGCGGTTCGCGGAATTATTCCGCGGTTTGATGCAAATGGGTCAATAAAGATTTACTTACAATTGCGATAAATAGCATTTATTTCCATAGCGTGTAATTATTTAACATAGAAGCATCTCAATCGACCTCGCTTCCTCTTTCAAACTTTTTCGCGCGATACCCTACGGAAACCGACGAACGAGCAAGCGAATAAAACCGACCAGCAGCAACAACAGGCGGAACAAAAGTAGAGGATACCGCAGAACCTTCGAACGGAGCCTGATAATAGGATCCCGAAGGCGATCGATCCTGGTGCGACCAATAAAACGCGAAACGAAAACCGTTCCAGAAGAGGTGGGGTGAAGTTCGCCGGATGTTTGACAACGGCCATAAATCTGCGATCGCCTCTTTTATTTCTCCGATGTAACGCTCGCGTTGGCTAGCAGCTAGCTAGTTGGCTGGTTGGTTGGCTCTCGCTGCCGATAATGAGTTCCACCATACGGTGCACGCAACACGTCCGACCTGGGAATGCTCTCGGAAATCTTACCCCCGGGGAACGGGCGAAGATTAAGCCGCTGCAATAATTTTCCGCCGATCCAGCGGGCGTGTGCCTTCTACGATTCGAACGAGGGTTGGTCCGTTGACCGTGCAATGCAGACGTATAATAATGATAGCAGTAATGAAAAAAATATTGATTTAATTCATTACGGTTAGGTGGATTAACCCTTTGCACTCGAGCTACGGCGCCCCGGAAGTTTGATACGTCCAGAGTGTAATATTTAACAGATTTTGTTGCTAGTCTCGGGACAAAGCTCGTAAGATTCGATCAGAGTTGCACCTTGCTCGTGTCACATATTAAAGAATTAAAGTATTTTAAATAAAGGCTTATTTTATTTATTGTTACATATTAAACAATTAAAGTATTTTAAATAAGGGATTATTTTATTTGTAAGGTTCGGTTAGAGTTGCAACTTCCTCGTGTTACATATTAAAGAATTAAAGTGTTTTAAATAAAGGCTTATTTTATTTATTGTTACATATTAAACAATTAAAGTATTTTAAATATGGGCTTGTTTTATTTAGTAAGGTTCGGTTAAAGCCGCACATTCCTCGTGTCACATATTAAAGAATTAAAGTATTTTAAATAAAGGCTTATTTTATTTATTGTTACATATTAAACAATTAAAGTATTTTAAATAAGGGATTATTTTATTTGTAAGTTTCGGTTAGAGTTGCAACTTCCTCGTGTTACATATTAAAGAATTAAAGTGTTTTAAATAAAGGCTTATTTTATTTATTGTTACATATTAAACAATTAAAGTATTTTAAATAAGGGCTTGTTTTATTTAGTAATTTTAAACTCCATTTCGAATAACACCGATGAATAATGTCAGCGCGTATGTGAAAACCGTGGGAATCTGGAAAGTCTGGAAAGCCAAACTGTGTTCGCGGTTGGAAAACAACCGAGTACTTTAACCCTCGTGTGCGCTATTGTAATTCGCTCGTTACGTCACCCGGATCTTGTTCACTTCTGTCCTGTGCCCGACTATCGTCGACTTGAATTTTCATGCAGTTCCCTTGTACAGCTGTACGGCCCGAGTGTTGGCGCCTGTTCGCTGCGGTTACCTGCCTCATAATCTTCGCGGTCTCGCGAATTGATCGCTATTAGAAACTCCGAGGCACATGTAGCTTTACGATGACTGGAGGTTTTTATTGTCATTCCTGATCGAAGGCACGTTTTACGATATTACGAGGAATCGTTCGAGGAAACGAGTAATTACCTGTTTCAGAGCAAAGTGTTTTAGTTCTGTTTTTGTTAAACTTTTCAAATAGTAGGAATGCCTGTGCACTTGCTGCGAACCAAGAGTGTACCGATTAAGAAACAGTATTCGGAGTGTATTTGAAACCCTTGATTAATACTTGTTTGCGCGTAATCCTAAAGTCTAGAAGCATAAAGACGTTGTTGACGTTCAAATGAAATAGATGTTAATAAAAATTAAGAGTTTACAAAGTATGAATATTTTCTCGAAGTACTTTAACCCTTTGCGGACGGAGCAGTGAAAAAAATAGTTACGTCGCCCATTTGTGTTATAAAAACTAAAGCTGTATTTAAATAAGTCTTTCATAAAATCTAACAAAATCATAAACAAACAAATTTAGGCCAACTTGACTTCTTAGGCTAGTATACCCATGCAAATCTTATACGTGTCGTTTAGGACAGACAAACATCAGCCGCAGCGCGAGAGTTGGGCGGATATATCCGACACTCGTCCGCAAAGGGTTAATTATATTTATAAATTAATTAATAAATTACACATTGATTGATACCAGAAAGTCGAAAGGCATTTAGCTTCAATGTATTCTGCTATATTTGAATTATTTAGGGTTGAAAGGATAATGATTACTTATCCGGTAAAATATTATCATCCCTAAATCGATAGTCGCGAAAGACACGAGACCATCTCTTGTAGCACTTCTTAAAAAAAAGGAAATAAAATTTTTATCAACGCCGTCAGATCGAACATCCTAAATTCCACCGACAAACATTATACGAATCTACCATTAATCAAACTTTCCCGCCGAAAGTTGCGACGAAACTGTCCCCTAACTTGCACGAGCGACAGAAACAAGCGCCGTTCAGTTTTAGAACCTGCGCCCTATGAAAGACGACGTTGTCGCGAGCGATTTCCGGCGGAACGGGCCAGGAGAACCCATGCGGGGCATAAAAATGGCAATAAAATCGTGTATCTCTGTGGTGGCCGTTTTTCGCGGCCGATAACATCTCAGGCCCTTCGAAATTTACCACTGTCGCGAGTTAGGCTGCGATCACACGAGGATCGAAAGAATAGATATCGCGATTGTTCTTTCCAAGTCCATGATACAGCTACGCATTGATGTCCAAAATTTGGGACCATTTCCTACTTTGTACCTACATCACGTCCTACACTAATTTCCATATCAATTCGAAATCAATACAGTAATCATTGTTGATGATTTTCCACATACCGATAGATTTCTGACCGAAAAGTTTCCTAAAGTAACATAATTCTAATAAATAAAATAATAGAAGCTTGTGTGAAGTAAGAACGTTGCAGCTGTTAAGTTGTAAACTTGTTTAACCCTTTTAGTGCCAGCGGACCGATAGATCGGCCGATTCGCAGAAACCGAAAATTTATACCCAAACCGTTTACCGACAAATTTGCTGTAGGCGTGGCGAAATATTTTCGACGGGGTTCTATCCTCACTATTGGTTACAGGGGAGAAAAGTCCCAACATTCGGAATTTTGTTCCTTATAAAGCTATTCATATATAAGCGCGCATATCAAATCGGCCCGTGGCAATCTTCGCACGTCCTCCGTAAAATGCCTGGCACTAAAAGGGTTAAATATACATTCATTAATATTCAAATACTTTTATTTAATTCACACCTGAGTCCCAACTCTCGCTCTACTAAATAAAGTTGTTAAAGTAGAACTTTCCCATACAGTTATTAGATTGGAGGGAAAATTCTGTCGTATTTTAAATAGGCAGGTAATTTTTCTTGTAAATAAAAAAAAAATATCTGGCTAGTAAGTCATTGGGAATTTTTTTGTTTTTTTACCTGCTGTATAATATAAAAGGAGTCCTTTTTTACCGTTCATCATTTACTTGTGATATTTAAAGTGAAAAACATGTCAGTAGATAAAGTGCATTTACGACGCTGCATTTTGTATGAATTCCAAAAAGGAAGCAACGCATCGGTTGCATGTAAAAATTTATGTGCGGTATTTGGAAAAGGTATTGTAAATGTTCGTACTTGTCAAAGATGGTTTAGCAAATTTCGTTCCGGGGATCTGAGTCTCCTAGAAAGTGATCGATCTGGACGACCATCCAAGATCGATAATGATGTCTTGCGATCCATGTTGGAAAATAATCCACACTTAACAAGTCGAGAAATTGCCGAAGAGTTTGGCATTCATCGTACAACTGTTGGAGATCACATTAAATCTCTTGGGTTTGTGTTAAAGCAAAGTGTTTGGGTTCCACATGAATTAACGGAAACGGAAAATACGACAAAACTTTCCCTCCAACCTAATCAATTATCTAAAGTAAAACCAGTGCGTTTGAATCATTCAATACAAAGAGTCTAACAGGGTGCGTAGCGCAAGAGGACGTGGTCGCGCCATAGGGATTTTTTTCTTCCGTCTAAGTTCTTCTGCAGCTCGAGCTTCCACTCATTGCTGCATTACTTTACTCTAACTATTTGCCTTAACCCCTTGCACTATTCGGAACCTCGGAAAAAGTCAGGCCAAACGCGGCTGCCTCAATTGTCGCGGTGAAGGACGAACGGTGGAGCGCGCGTGCCGAAACTTGAGACCCATCTTATCCACGCGATGGAACTCTTGTGAAATTCAAATGAATTTGAATCAAAAACTTTTATATATACTTTAATTATCACATAAGATTAAAATAAATTCTGAATAAGTAATAATAATATAATTAATTAATAACGAAATAAAAATATGTAAAAGCAAATCCGTGGTAGTAGTATTTGAACTCAAATAAGTTTTCTGATTATCTCACTAATATTAAACCTAAAACTGAAAGACACAATATAAATAAACAATTAAATATCAATTTTGCTCGAAATTAAGACCACAAGTCAGACTCGTGATATTCATGTTTGG
>JAOPTO010000305.1:0-16076 GCA_033822845.1 Tetrapedia diversipes | reverse complement strand
TGGCTCGGCTAATTTCCCATGGAACGACAGTAATCGTTGTGTGATAATGTATAGATTTAAGGGTTAGTATTGTAAGATGGTAAGTTTGGTGTGTGTTAGGGATCGATATTTATTATCTGTATCATAAAAAACCGGCTCTGGTTTATTACCACGAAGTCTGGGCCTGACTATCGCGTATCCCCTGGGTCAGAGCCTAACCTATCTGGGTGACCACCCCCTTCTACCAGTGACTTCCCTATCCCGAACTTTTCCCTCCACCTTACAGATGTCAACTTCCCTCTCTCACTTCCTATTTTCCAAACCCTTAAAAAGGCGATCGACCTTCGGCTAAAAACCAGAAAAAGAAATAAAAGGAAGCAAGGCAAACGAAACGTATAATACTATTCCTCATTAAAATTGCGCCATCCGGGATCTGAGTCAAGGTGATAATCAAGGAAGGGGCATCATCACACGGAGCCGGAACAATACGTCACCTTAAAAATTAAGAAACGTTGTTGCGGTCGATAACAGTGTGTGTCTGGGCGTAAATGTGTGTGTGCGCGTGTGTGTGCGAAGAGATCGGTAGAGTGGGGCCAAGTGTTTTGTCTTTTCGGGTCCCACTCGATCAAGAGTTGAAGAAGGCAGAAGCTAAGTAGTCAGCTTAGAGCAAAGAACTGTGTAGTTTACGAAGCATAGGCGTAGTTTGCGAAGCATAAGCGTAGTTTGTTATTTTGCATTCGTTTGTGTCGTTTTACTTTTATCAAATACATATATATTTATCATTTTATTCACTTTTCTTTCTTTTCTTTTTTTTATTTATAACCTTTCCTATAGTATCTATGGTAACTGTACTAATCATGACATCTGTCAGACACAATCATGACTACACTCCCAGGCAAAATGATAGCACATGTGGGCTATCTTTAATTTTAAGGTGATATGTGTAGAATTTTTCGGTTTTAATGAATGAAATGGTGATATTACGGTTCTAGAATAAGGATCTCGTTTGAAAGGTAAACAAATGTTGATACCTTTAGTGTTCAGCTGAGAAAGTGGTTAAAACACCACGGACAAAATGATAGCACAGGTATAAAAAGGGACTAACAAGGGGTTTTGATTTTGGAAAGCGAAAAGTAGATTCTTGTAGATTTTTGAGTGCTGAATTCGAATCTGCCAGAAAAGAGTGACTAACATATCAATTAACATTTATTAAACTAAAATAACTGCAGAATTTTTTGAAACGTCTGAAGCTTTCCATTAATAAGGGACATTAGGCAACTTGAAAATTTTGATTTCTTTTAAACTTTGTAAATTTGTTGAGGACCTCAAGAGATGTAAACTATTTCTTTTATCGACTACATAATTTGGTTCTTCAAGGTGAAAATATGTGCTTGGCTCACTTTCTATTCATCTGTATATCTTTAAGCTAAAAATGGTCGGAGAAAATGTTTCCAATAAAAGTTTAATAATTTTTAATGCTTTTTAAGATTAAATCATCGCAACAGTAACAATTTGTTTATATAAGTAAAAAAATTCCTCGTTAATGCCAATATTATGCTTGTATGTTATGCTTGTTGAACAACGTGGTTTATAAATCTTACCAAGCATTAAAAATTATTGAACTCTCATTAAAAACATTTTCTCATACCATTTGAAGCTTTAAAAATATGCAGATGAATAAGAAGAATTTTGCAATAAAAGCTTAATAATTCTTAATGTTTCCTGAGACTTATAAACCAGGTTGTTCAACAAATATAATAAAGGTTTCGATGAAAGGAAGATATAAAATATTGCACATTGGCAGTAACGAGGAATTTCATTACTGCTTCGATAATTTAATCTTAAAAAGCGTTAAAAATTATTAAACTCTCATTGGAAACATTTTGTCATACCATTCGCAGCTTTAAAAATATGCAGATGAATAAGAGGAATTTTGGGATAAAAACTTAATAATTCTTAATGTTTCCTAAGACTTATAAACCGGGTTATTCAACAAATATAACTAGGGTTTCAATGTAAGGAAAATATAAAATTTTGCATATTGACAGTAACGAGGAATTTCATTACTGCTTCGATAAATTAATCTTAAAAAGCGTTAAAAATTATTGAACTCTCATTAAAAACATTTTCTCATACCATTTGTAACTTAGAAAAGCAAAATCAGTGAAATACATATAAGGGTATTTTCAGTCTGAAGGAGCGAATTATAAAAGAAATAGCTTTCAACATGTCTCGAGGTCGCCAACAAACATAAACTTTCAAATAATAACTTCCTCTGCCATTATGCTGGCCGTACGAATACTTGGCTCGCTTTAACGCTCACAATTTAAGCTAATACGCCACCGTTCCGTGATACGGAACATCGTTGTGAAACGAGCGCGGAGGAATTCAGTGGAACATTCTCGAGGCGCGTTTAAAAATCTAGCATCCTCTTTTAAACGTATCGCCAACGTCGTACAGTGTAACAGTCCGTGATGAAAAATGAAAAAGGTAAATCTTAAGAATTCGTATTTCACTTGATCCAATTTACTATCAACACTCTCCCTACATCGGAAAATTGTAATTCAGTCATGTATATAGGAAATGTTCTATAAAGTGTAGAACAAAAGATGGAATTCAGGTGTGAAAAATAAAAGTAAGCGATTAAAACTTAATAACAATATATTTAAAATGTTTGTAGAATAAATGTAATGTTAATTATGTCAAACGCTCTCTAAGACTGCACCCACGATAACTATACGAAAAAGACTGAGGGTAAAAAAGAAGAATAGGTTGCTGGCACCCCAGGTGCCCCCTCCACAGAGACCTCGGTCCAAGAGGCAACGGTCCCCGATGCCGCGGTCGCCCAGGATCATCGTTACACTCTAACACCCTTCCTTAACGATGATCGTCGTTTTAATTTTGTCTTGCCTTCTTTTTTTTTTTTTTTTTTTTTTTTTTTTTTTTTTTTTCTGTATTTATTATGTATTTGTATTCAAATCACAAAAGATTAGAATTTTAATCTGTGTGGATATTGGCTGCTTCGCAAGCCAAACATTGCAGATAAATAAGTAAATAACATTTTTTTCTTCTCTTGTTTCTCCTGATAGCAGAAATCACGAATTTATCAACCACTTTTTGGTCAGCTTTCCTTTGATCACTTGGTTATACTCATCCTTTTTTTTGCTGAAGATATCACCTTCTTCTTTCTTTGCACGTTTCTCACGTTTCCTCTTGAAATAATCGTCGTTAATATGAGACGGAATCTTTAAAACAGAGATATTAATATGCGTAGAAGTGGCGATTACATAGTTCTGACTAACCCTTCGAAGTGGGCAAGCATTGATCAAGAAAGGTCCCGTAACTAAAAGTAAACCACTCTTAAGTTGTTTCAAGTAAACAACTCGTTTTCCTTTATGAGCACCAGCAAGTAAAATACAAATTGTTCCTGGTTTCAAGGAAGATCTTAAATAACGTCGGTGATCACGGAAACATTTCTTAGCATGATGTACAGTTACTGGATCTGCAGTAGGATAATTTGCACGCCTCTTTTCAATAATACAATACGCTTTTTCCATTTTTATCACCACTGATTTTCTTTTCAATAGTGACTGGTTTTTAGGTTTAACAACTTTTGGAGTCTTCTTATTAATGAATTTGTAAATAGCTTTTTTATGGAAACATACGGGTACGACTGAATCTATAAACACCATTTCCTAAATCATAATTCCTTGGCCTGATTCGACCCCTTTTTCCACCTTTTTTATCTGAAGAAGAGATATTCTTCTTCTCCAGAGATTCTTTCTTGTGTTTCTTTTGTTTCCTTTGTATCAGACATCGTAAATCGTGTGGCTAAAAGAAACCTACTTTATGTTTTCATTGTTTAACTTTTGAATTGCAAACTGAGCACCACTTGTACCGCAAGACATTTTTATTATTCTTTAGTTCACAAATAAACAAAACAAAACAAAACAAAATTTCACTGTGTTTATTATCCTTATTCACTTTATTTACTATATACTGACACTGGTCCTGGGCCCATAACCTGTTGTAAAATGAATGTAATGTTAATTATGTCAAACGCTCTCTAAGACTGCACCCACGATAACTGTACGAAAAAGACTAAGGGTAAAAAGGAGGAAAAGGTTGCTGGCACCCCAGGTGCCCCCTCCACAGAGACCTCGGTTCAAGAGGCAACGGTCCCCGATACCGCGGTCGCCTAGGATCATCGTTACACTCTAACAAAAACAATTTAACAAAACAACTTAAACGACTTTACAACTTAGCAACTTTAACACTCTTTCTACGGTTTACAACCAAACCTTTCTGTCTTCACCGTCCAATACTTTCTGCTACGTTAGTCAAAAGCTTTCTGCCTCGCGCTCGCATTTTCCCCGTCATATATTCTTCCAAACACTCGTTTCCTTTCATTCTAATTGTCAACCTTTCTCACTCTACGCATTCGGTCACGACCACCCACAATTTCTCAGTCACGCTGTTTTCCAAAGTTCTCATCTTTCACGCCTTAGAAACATTCAAGCCCAAACATTCTGCGTTCGCACGACAATCGCCCAACTCAACTACTCTTCAGACTTTCCCAAACTCGCATCCGCTCGATCGCATTCCTACATGTATGTAGCATGTACAGTGGCTCCAAAAAGTATTCGTACACTGTATTATAAGGAAATCCATCTACTTCTGAAATTCTGATTTCAATGAAACTCTATGTGTGTACAGAGCATGGTGTATCCTAAGTGGAGCAATTTTTTTAAGGGGGTTAATAACGAATCTCAAAGTTTCAAAGATTTTTCACGCTTTGAATACAAATTTTTCCCTGTTCTTTTTTTATGATAGGGCGATAGAGTATTAAAAATTAAACATTTTCTATTTCAAAGGTTTTGCTTGATCAAGTACCATTACAAAGGTATCTTTAAGAAATGAGAGGAAACTCAGAAGCTTCAACGCTGGTTTCACCCCTTTAAAATGGCATTTAGATGAAAACAAGAGGTTAATTCATACTATTACGATCTACATATCCACAAAGTTTTATCAAATACTTCTATCAGACTCAGAATTTCAGGGTTAAGCGAATTTACTTGTGACATAGTGTATGAATACTTTTTGGAGCCACTGTAGATGTCAGATATAGAGGTCAGCAGCATCTAAAGTTGCACATACGAGATAAACTGCCACGAAGTATGTATTAATTATATTATTTTAATTTTTTCAATAAGTTTCTATTTCGTTTTGTTTTTCTTAATAGTATTCATGTATTTCGTCACTTTAATATTTCGTACGCAAACGGTTATAATAGTATCTGTATATGTATATAGTATTTTATATTTGATAATAAAAAGTTCTCCCACTTGAAAAATATCAGTAAGTTTCAATAATTTAAACATCTGTAATTTTTCTTCCTTTTCTTCCATTTTCCCGTAGCAATTAAAAAATTTTTTTCCTAAACATAGTTCTTTCGTTTACTTGAATGTGATGTAAATGTCAATTGCTTCTGATTGCTCTGCAACGAAATATTTTATTCTTAGCACCAATAAGCAACAGCGATCTCTTCGAAATTTGATGAAATGCGTGAAAGAAGGCAAGACAGCCCGCTTTTTGTTTCTTTGTTTCTTTATTTCATTGTGTGATTGTTTCTGACGTTTGATTGCTATTGGGTTGGCAACTAAGTGATTGCGGATTAAAGATAAAAATGAAAATTTAAAATTTTTATTTCAAGATATGACTCTGTTAAATTAGGTATTGTCCGTTTTTGTCGACGACCTTGTGCCATCTTTCAGACAGCGTCATAATTCTATGTTCATAAAAACTGAAACGAACGAGATTTTAAATCATCAGCGTCATTAAAAATATTATCGTTTAAATAGTTCTGCATGAAACGAAATAAATAAATAAAGCCTTCCTTTCAAGGCTTTATTCCCATATACGGCTCACAACTTCTTGTACGCTTGCGATGCGTTCCTGCTTTTCCGGAAATAATACAATAAAATTTGTCTGAAATGCGTGTTTTATTCTTCCATTTTTAAATTGAGATAAAAACGAAGCTAAATAAATAATCGATACAATTTTCTTACCAACTAAAGGTGGGAATTCAAACAACAAGAAAACAATATAGGTTAGGTGCTTTGAATACGTTGACAAAACGAAAGAATGTACTAAAATCATCTATCGACAAAATCCGCAATCATTTAGTTGCCAACCCAATATAATAGATCTATTAAAATATTTACCAATAAATTTTAATGTTTCGATACATATCGAGCGTATTTGGTACATCTAGTTTGTCCAGTGAAATGAACGAATTTATTGAATTTTGCTTTAAACGCATCATTGATTGCCCTTAGGCATCATTTCTTTTTGTTGGTTGAGAACCACAGACTACATTATGGCCAATGTAACGCATTCGATCGTATCTTTTTAATTATAAACAAATTTTATGATTCTTTTAATCTTTTTGAATCTTACACGAATTCCAAACATAATGTCCTCAGGATTGTGTCTTGCAATGGATTTGTACAACTACTTTTTCTTTTGTAAAAGGGTTACAGGCCCGTAAATGAAAAAATACTTAAAAATTATGTGTATATAAAATAAACATTTATATTAAATTATGTTTCATTTTGTAAAAAATTAAATTACTCTAATTTCGTTACTTTAATATTTCAAATGGTTTCAGATAATAAATTAAAAAATCTTCGAAATAAAAGTTAAACTGTAATCGAGTGACAACAAATCGCACTAATAGGCAATAGTAAAAAATTTTCTATTCAATAAAAAACCTGAGTAACTTCTTTTTTATCATATAAAATGTATATCAATTATCTATTAAAAAGTATTAAGGTTCTTAGATCGAGAATTACTTTAGAGTTAGAGTATTTTTTATTTTTCTGTTAACATCGTCTCAATTGGTTTTTGTTGCATATTACAATGAGCAATAATGTACGATAGATCATAAGCGTTTGTGTATCTATAAACTGTAAAGTGTGGACGGAGTAATAAATAAATAAATAAGTGAATAAATAATCATTACTCAAATAAAAAATTAATTTATACGTTTCTAAATAAATGTCATACGCATGAAACGAAAAAAGAAAAACACACACGTGTGATTTCAGTTATAAAATGTTTCTCACCGCGTTTAGCATGCATTGGCCTCAGTGTGCGTCGTGGCGGGAAACCACGGATATTCAAATGTCAATGGGGATCAGCGAGCTGACACATTTTAACGGCTGGAAATATTATTCCTGCTAGTATTCGCGTTCCCTGCGACGGAGACGTCCGCGCAAGGGGTGGAACCGACGAAGGAAATGGGGAAAAGGGGGTAGTCGGGGCAGGGGGAGGGTCGAAGTGTCATGTAAGAAGAAATACAGGGTGGCGTCGGGATCGTTGGCGCTTATGCGCGAGATACACGTATATCTCTTTATACCGACGAAGCTTAACGATTCAATAACCGATCGGAGTCGGACCTGGTGATGTAGAAATACGTAGGCCCTCTAGTTTGCATCCAAAGTGTTTTTTCCTTCGTCGGTCTCCTCCTTCGAGGATGTGCCCTCCGATCTTTGGGTTCAACACTAATCGTACCAACACTTTATATGTATCTATTCGAAATAGAGATCACTTTCATCCTAAAGGAATTCAAATATGATTGTCAGTTTAATATAAGAAACAATGCATCAAATAATCTACGTGATGATGAAAAATTATATACAGGGTATGTGGACAAAGCTAGGAGAAAATTGAAGGGGTGACACTATGCAACATTCTAAGACGAAAATCAAGAGTAACAATATTGCGTTTGACGCTTTGTTTATTAGTTATAAGCAATTAAAGAACCGGGCTATTTTACGCCTGAGAGCAGGCAAACGGGGCAACGCGGTAGGTAACGTCACTGCCTGCGCAGTGGTGCTCAGACATAGCTGTGTGACGTAAATATGCACTGTGCAGCCAGCAACGTCGCCTAGTTGCCTACCCTCAGGTGTAAAACAGTCCGTTTATTTAGTTGCTTATATCTAATAAACAAAGCGTCAAACGCAATATTGTTACTCCTGATTTCCGTCTTAGAATATTGCATAGAGTTATGCAGTTATATCTTCAATTTTATCCTAGCCTCGTCCAAACACCCAGGGTCCTTATGTCACTTATCAAAAATTGGTTTATGATATTTAATCCAATAAACAATTTTGTCTGCTTTTGTCAAATTTTGTCCCATTCTACCCGCAAAAAGAATTTATCCAACGTTAATCCATTGTATTTAAAGGGCACACAGAGGAGACAGGCGAACGTTGTAAACTCGTTGAAGGATGCAGAAGCGTGTAAAAGCAAAGACTCGAAAAGGTCGAAAAGAGTTCCGGCTTGGTAGGAAGAGCGGTTTCCACGGTCGACGGCGACGCTTCGGGAAAATTAAATGATTATGGGTAAACGATATCAAAGGGGACGACGAGGAGTGTGGATAAGAGGGTACGTGTATTTCAATTCTTCAGCCTGACGGGGCCGCAAGATTGCGTATTTTTAGCAGAAAGAGGAACGATCCGCAGACTTCCCTCTTTCGTTCACGCCCTCGAGCGGATTTCGCCTTCCGTTTCGTTTCACGCCGCAACGATTCGCCGAAACGACGTCCTGCGCTTAACCGTTCCGCTTCGCGTCCCGGAACACATTTTTCCTTGATCTTTTCCTGCATCTTCCTGATCCCGACCGACGACCTTCCTCCAGCGTGAAACGCTCCACACGTATCGACGATTTTACCCGAATTTCATCCATTTCGTCGCGGTTTTCATCGTTTCATCGCGGAACAAACCAGAATCGCGGCCAACGTATTAATCACCGGTTGGAACCGTTTGACTCTTGTAATTAGTATTAATTTCAGTTTCATAATAGTCGCGGAACGTATTACGATAACTACTGAATAATCCTTTTCACGACATTAATACGTGAATTAATATTACTTTCGCGCACAGTGGGGGAACCAGAATATTCCTACTCTGTATATGTTACAGGGAAATTCGTGCGATAAAATGATTATGATTCTGATAAAAGTTTGCGTACGCGTAATGGAGCGCGTGGACAGGAAATCTCTTTCTGAAGTTTACCGTTTTTTTTATCTTTTTAATCCATTTGCATCATAAGTGTGTATATACAGGGTATCTGCAAACACCTGAATGCTCTCCACTCGAATCGAACTTACGTTCTTAGCTAGAAACTTAACCGTTTGCATAGCAGAGGGTTTTCAAAAAACGCGTCGAAATATTGTTTGCTCTTCAAATTTTTCATACTTTTAATTTCTGACTTATTATTTTATGAAATATTATTATATATATATTATATAACAGTATTGTATGAGCGTACTGTCAATTGTCTGGATCGGTCAAATTCGCTGGGTTTTCTCGCCTGGAAATCGAAAGAGCGCGAAAGTGGCTCGTGGTACGCAAACGGTTAAGAAATAGTATAATAATTTACGTAAAGCAATACAATTAAACATGTTCTCAACAGACTTCGCCAATTAGCGGCCTGATTCGACATCTCAATTACGAAACAGTTAAGCTATAGCAAAAATGTTGTGTCATAAGTATCTGTCTCGAATTCTTACTTTCAGTTTACTTTGCTCAAATTACTGCACTTTCTCAGCCACTAAGTTCACAATCTTTACGCGACTGTAACTCCGGTCTTAATAAATTAATCCAAGCAAGCTAATATACATATAGACACATTAACTAACTCAATCTCACTAATTGACGCCCGGAAACAAGATTTTTTTACATAGCTGTGTTCACGATTATCTTCTTCTAACAATCTTCTATCCCGCTACTGATTGTACATAACTATGTTTAAAGTCATCACATTCTTCTGTAAGGCTTAGTATACAGTGCGTTCGGACGAAGCTGGGAGAAAATTGAAGATCTAATTCTATGCAATATTTTAAGACGGAAATCAAGAGTAACAATATTGCGTTTAACGCTTTGTTTATTAGTTATAAGCGACTAAAAAACGGGCTATTTTACGCCTGAGAGCAGGCAAACGGGTCAACACGGTAGGTAACGTCAATGACTACGCAGTGACGTTCAGTCGTAGCTACGTGCGGAGTATAGCTTACCTCTGAACAGCTACAGAAATGCTTACAACGAATAAATAAAACGTCCATCACAATACGGTTACTCTTGATTTTCGTCTTAGAATGTTGCATACAGTTACCCCTTCAATTTTCTCCCAGCTTCATGCGTACAGCCTGTTGCGTCATTGCTGTTGACAACTGCTTGCTGAAAATTCAAACGAGGAGGAACCTTCCTCGTCACAAATATGACATCTTCTCAGTAAATAATTCGAGTTTGAAAATTTTTGAAGTTAATATCATTAGACGAATAAAAGTCACGTCTCGAATGCAAAGGGTTAATAGAGGGAGCGTGGTTCACCTAATTCCCGCGCTACGGTTAAAGTTGTGAAAGTGATTGTTATTATTGAGAATTAGTGTTGAGGTATGAAAGAGTGAGAGAAAGATATGTGCGAATAGAAGGCCATTTGTGGGTGTGTTTTTGGGACTGGACCAGAGTGCATAAACTGTTGTGTGTGTGATAGATGACCGATGAAAAAAAGTGTGAGAAAGAGTTTTAGTATTAATGTTAAATAAATATTACCATAGATGAAAGTGTGTTACTTAGTGTGGAAAGACGACAGCAATGATATTCTACACAAATAGGTAAGAAACATAGACTCTCACACGCACACGTAACATGTATATTACGACACGTAGCACTAATCGACGAATAATCCTTCGTGAGCTCGATCACTGTATAAGCAAAACAAAAATAATAAAAGTACACCGATTAAAAGTTTAAGATATACGGTTACAATGTTTAGCCTCGCGTTTTTCCGAAACCAAACCGCCCAACATTTAGCTTGTTGCTACCACTGACTCCTTCAAAGGTAAGTACTTATGCGCGAGCGGTTAAAAGCGGATATTAGCGTGTGGTAGATCGACGAAGCGATTAGAAACCGAAAGTAACGAATTGACGGCGTGTAGGGCGACAGTAGGAGCGCGCGTAGCCTGTTTAACCGGATCCAGTTATGTGTAACGGTATTTCGACGTGCATGAATATTTTCGGGCGAGCGACTCGTATAATGTCACTGCGGCTGGACCTCATCCGGATTACGAATTAATTGCCGCGCGATGAAATCAAAACATCCACCTCCGCTTATAATTAATGTTATTCCGTCGTGTAAAGGGCGGTTCACCGCAGGTAAATCGTGCATCCGAACGTGCGAGTAAATTCGTGTGATCTATGATCGTTTCGACGAGCACGCGGGCTACCGTTGTATCGTACGGACCTCCGCGACCTGTAAAATTCTGGGGAAAACCCAGGTGTCGCGTGACTGCGATTGGATAATAAAATAACGACCCCGTAGAGTTTCAGATTCGAACGTTTATTACCAAAAAGAGTTTAAAATTGACGTGTAACGTAATAATAGTGTAGGATCGGTGTCCAGCGTGTGATTTAAATGGACTAGGAGAAGCACAGTTGTCGGTTGAGTATGAATAGCTTAGTGGTCAAGGTGTTCGCCCAGTAAGCGAAAGGTCCTGAGTTCGATCCCCCTCAACCCGGTGTTTTTTAAACAATTTCGAACGACCGATTCTTTTTAGGAATAAACTAACACTTACTGATCAGAAGTTTGGAATCACCAAGAAAAGGAAGGTTTCAAGGAACATATTTGAATTTAGAAAATGGGTGGCATCTCAAAAAAGAGCTCTTCCATGAAAAAAATGTACCACAATAAAAGGAAACTTTCAATATATTAATTTCAAACGAATAATAAATAGTCACAGGAGATTTTCGATATGGCTGTAATCACTGGAGGAGAGAAGTGATTCCCAAACTTCTGGCCAGTAGTAAATAAAAATAGTAGTGTATATAAATTGAAAGGATTAAAGCGCAAAGAAACGAAGTAATGTGATTTAGTGTCACAAATAATGGAATGACTTTATTCTTATTGTTAGTCTAGTCCAGGGGGATGGCGAACCTTTTTGAGACGTGGATCAAATTTTGTTCATATTTTGTTTAGTACTACCTCTTGGGTCACTAATACCTATTTATACAATAGTTAAGTTTACCAATTTTTAACTGAGTATTTTTAAAACTAAACATCTTTAAAATTCAGTTGGCTTGACGAGTAAAGATGAGCGTGGTGACCAAAGAAAACTGTCTCTAACCCTTGGCCTTTGTAGTAGTATGATCATATTTGGGCATTTTTCAAGGGCCTTGTGCGTCGCCAAGGGTTTTTCCCAAGCAGGTCTGAACTCTCGCTGTTCACCCCTCACTTTCTCTTACGCTATACAATTAATTACGATACTACAGTAATATTTCAAAATACTTTATGTGAATATCTGCTACCAAATGCGCATTAAAAAAGTGAACGTATGCATCGTATGAAGTGTTTCTAGGGCGCCGAAAAATGTGCGGGCGTTGCGCGAGTAGAGCGCCGCACGCAATGTGTTAACACTTTGCCGTCCGGCCCGTTTGTAACCATTTCTTCGCTTGACGCCGGCAGAACTGATCGTGTTACTTCGCTTGTCGCCGGCTGTTTTTGGGGAGATTGGGAAATGATAAATTTCAAGTTTTACTAATCTCATCGGTAGTTCTCACGAGTTTTCAATCAAAATTCAATTCAAAAAATGTACATATGTAAATAAATGTAAAATTTCTTTGATTTATATATTTGTTTATTTACATTTTCTTTGGTACTTATTTAGTATTTCTCTTTTAAATGATACGAAGCAAAACAATCACCAACATGTAATGCAACTCCATACGACCTGCATATCAAATTTGTTGTTTTTCTTTTCTTGTTTTTGGTACATACAACGCAACTTCTTCGTTTTCGTTTATTGCTTTCGGAAATGAATACTAACTGGTGACGTATATAACTTATTTCATTTAAGTAAATTAGCAACTAAACCCCACAGATCATCAACGGAATGCAAACGATACTAATGTGCTGTCGCCGGCCATTTCTTTACGCGAAACACCACTGTGGTGTCGCCGGACGGCATAGTGTTAAGATTTAACAGGTTACTGTCCTGCCTCACTCACGCGCTACCCTGCTCTGCTCGCCCCGAAGTAGGGTGAGAGAAAGACGATTAGCGGAATAGCTTCTCGAAGGGCGATCAATTAGATAACCGGATTAGTTCGACCTGCTTTGCGGCCTCCTACGTCCCTCCCTCCCCTCGTTTCTTCATTTCTCTGGATTGAATTGTCCCCTTAAACCTACCATTTACTTTCCTTCTTACGGAACCTGCCTTTGCGGAAACTTCTTTAACTTCTACGATTTTCTTCTCTCTTCTCGACACAAAATATAACCCTACTAAGTAAAAACAACATTTGATTCGTTGGAAATTGAATACAGAAATACTACGAAGCAAAAATTAACCATAAACCAGCTTTGTCTTAACGTACTTTCTCAAGGGCTTCTTCCAAGAACCCATATCCGGCATTTTAGAAAGTACGAAAACGTTGAGAAACAGAACAAAGGAATTGTAGGAATTTCGACCACTGCGTTTTGCTAGTCTCGCGACAAAACTCGCAAGATACGGTCAGAGTTGCCCTTCCTCGCGTTACATAATAGTAATAATAAAGTATCTGTTGTTTACGAGTTATAACTAGTTAAAGATATCGTTTAATCCGGACCGTTCGACTCTTGAGAGCGGGTAACCGAGGCAACTCGGTCGGTAACGTCCCTGAGTCCACAGTGATGCTCAAGCGTCGAACGGTCCGGATTAAACGATATCTTTAACTAGTTATAATTCGTAAACAAAGCCTCAAACGCAAAATCGTTACTTTTGATTTTCGTCTTAGAATGTCTCAGGGAGTTACTCTTTCAATTTAAGCCCAGGGCTGTCCGAACACCCTGTATATACGAACGTTCCAGTACGACAAATATCAAAAACTACAACAATTGTAACTATATTTCCGTAATCATAGCAATAAATATTATTATTATTATAACACTACAAATATAGAATGAAGTTGTTTCATAATCATTTCTACGAAACAGCGACAGACTTACGCGAGATAACCAGAGGTTGTTCGCCGTAAACGTTCATCACTTGGGACCGGGGAGGAACATTTACAGAAAGGTGACACCTTCTTCCGTGTTTTGCCGCCCGCGATCAGTCGAACGCAGAGAGAGATAGAAAGACAAAGACGAAGAGAGACTGAGAGTGTAACACGATCCGGGTTCGAATATCCGTGTGAGTCGCAATACTATCGCAATACTAATGAAAAGGCGAAGTCTTTTTATTTCTCGTCCGTTTTGCATAAAAATTGTTCCAGCACATTAGTGACGTTTTGCTGGTTAAAAGAAGTCTAAACACGGTATAATTTGGATCATATTTATTTATGTAAAATGATTTAAATTATGTGTTGGAATTTAATGTATGCAAGTAAATATGATTGAAAGTATATCGTGTTTGGTGTCATTTTAATCAGAAAAATGCCACTAATATACTGAAACAACTTTTATTAGAAACAAACGAAAAATAAAAATGTTTTGCCTTATTCTTAGTGTTGACTCACACGAATATTCGAAACCTGTATCACATCACATTACTCGGCTCAGTCTATCCTCGTCTTTCTCATTCCTACGTTCGACTGAGAAGCAAAACATAAAAGAACGCGTCCCCTTTCGATAAATGTTCCTCTTCAGTCCCGAGTACTGTATCATTTTGTAACAAGAATATAGGTAAGTTATTAGCACAGCTAAAATTATGCACACTCCTTTTCATACCTGATTCTATTTTTTTAAGAATTTACATGCCTTTCCTTCACTTTCGGTCCTATAACAATCCCTGTTGTATGTACCCTCAGTTTTAATCCTTAACCAATAAACGCATTTTTCTAGAACAATGACTAGAACGACGGATTTTTAAGAAATTAATTGCTTTATTTCCAGAACAAGAAAAAGTGCATAATTTTAACACTTTGCCGGCCGCACATTTGTCGAATCACGCGGGTTCTATTGCTCGTCAACGGTGATATTTACACAATCGTTCGCAATATAATTATTATCAAAGAAGGCGTTCATCGAAATAAAGCATCATCGCTGGCGAAAAGAAGTCACGTGTACGTAACAGTGGCCGACAAAGTGTTAACATCGCTTTATTGGATTTTATGGACATTTTCTGTAATAATAAGTATATGAACAGATGTATCCAAATAAAGGGATACCAAAATGAAAATTGTAGAAAAATTATAGGAGTTGAAATAAACGAATAGATTTGTATACATATAATATATAGATTTGTATAAATTTATAAATTTATTTTTTATAGATTTACAATATGTTTATACAAAATAATTTATATCTTTTTTTGTTTGGCACTTCTCCCAACAGTCCCCTGTGTGGATACCAGGTTTTTTTAACTCTTTGCACTCGAATGTCTCAGCGTATGCGAAATCACAAGTTTTACCGTTGCGCTTGTATGTCTCAGAGTATGCGACGTCATACATTTTATAAAGTATGATTTTTTGTACATATATGTAAATATAAATGTATGAACATTATATTTTAAGATTGCTCCGCTGGGATGTATTTTATAAAAATTTGTATGTGTATAAATAAATATTTTGTAGAACTTTCATTTTTTTTAATAATACTCATGAAACGTTACAGCTAAGTATGCTAATAACGTATTGGAAAAGTTTTGTTTTGATTTGTAGAGTATGTTTATTTGCTTGTACTGCGATAGATTACACTGTGATGGATTGACTGATAGATCGAATGTATGACTGTGATAGATTGAATGTAACTGATAGATTGAGTGATAGATCGAATGTATAACTGTGATTGTGACTGTTAACTGTGACTGTTAGATTGAGTCGCGCCCAGGGAAGTTTGTGTTTTATATTCCCTGAACGCGTCGAGAAGGGGAAAATGTGGTGACATGGAAGGGACTCTCTGCGAGTGTTTTCCGGATTCTAATAAGGCTGCAATCAAACACCCGTGGCAATGACGATCGGCTGGCCGTTTGGGCCTAATGACGGGCCGATGTTCAGGCCCTGTTGTAAAGTGTTTGATGCAGCCCCTTAGAACACCCGCAGAGATTCCGTGTCCCCACAGAT
>JAOPTO010000304.1:0-23478 GCA_033822845.1 Tetrapedia diversipes | reverse complement strand
CAATAAATAAATGAATAAAATAGAATAAAATATATAATAATCAAATATAGTTAAAAATTAAAATAAAAACGACCTATCTACTGCGCCCCGACCGACGCACACACACACACGTACACACACGAAAACAGCGACAGCTAGCGCGCGAGGGGCTAGCTGCTTCTCCCGCCTCGCGAGTGCCGGCTGTCCCCGTTGCCAGGGATGAGCCGCCACTTAAAAAGAAAAACGAACGAGTAGAAAACACACAGAATTCAAACGGGAATAAATTCCCGGAATTCAGTCTCCCTGGACCGTCGGATCACCCGATCAATCCAGGAGCACTTTTCTACCAGGCGGGCTGGTACCGGGGGTGGACAACGGATCGAGTTACGTTCCTGTAAAGAGGGAACGTACCCCGATCACTAAAAATACAATCTTGACTCTAATTAAAACTACTACCCAATTAGGGTTGGCCTAGTCTTCCCGGAGCCCGCGGCAGCGGGCGACTTTCCGGGAGCACGCGGCCAGGAAAAGGGCGCGAACCGGCCAACCGGCCGCACCGGATCCGGGTCTCGGGATCCAGCTAAGGGTGGCGACCAGCGTCACCGATAGCTGTTAAAAATTTAAACATGCACGACTCGACACGGGTGAAAAATACAACCAACCCTTGCGAAAAATTCGCGCGGGCAGGAGGGGTCCAATTCGGACCGTCCGCGCAGGTCCGTCGGCGGTCCGGCGGTCCCGCGGGCACAAAATAACCGCGAAAATCAAAAATTCAAAAATTTTCCCAGAAGTTTGCACAAGGCAAACTGACCCTTCACCAGCTCATGCAGCAAATTGACCAATTCTTACCTCAAAAAGTCCACCACAGGTAGCCAGGCAGGAACCACTCGCGCACCACTTATCACTCGCGAAACACACTTTTACCGCACGCACTTTAGAGAGAAGGAGAGTCAGAATATAAAATGAAATAAAATAGAATAAATAGAATAAATAAATAAAAGAAAAGGAAAACTATATATGGAGCTATCAGACGTGGGCCGAGTCCTGCGGAACTGCAAAACAGGCCCGACCCAAGGCGGAGGAGGAGCGAGCTCCCGTCTACCGCCGAGCTCCAAAAATCAGACTAATATTCTGACTCTCCGATGGAGAGTGTATCAGATATTAAGCTGATAAGAACAGATAAGCAATTTATTCTTCAATAAATGTTTCCCCGGAGCCGAAGCCCCGGGGATGGGTACAAAGTAGTTACAAAATTTTCGCGCAAGGGCGGCTTGCCGAATTGTTCAAGTAGTAATGTTTCGATGTCCCGGGGGACAGTCCCCCCCAGGACATTAAGTTAAAGCGTAAAATATTTCCCCTATCCAGGTGTATATGATCTGGACGGGGTCGTCAATGAATATATATTTAAGTGTAGAGGCGTGCTACCCCTCCCGGCAAGCCGGGCTTAATCTAGACAGTAGATATGGAATTGTAACTCAGGCGGCACCGGTGAGTGTACATAAATAAATAGATAATAAATAACAACATAATACGTAAATAAGTAAATAGAGTAAATAAATAGATAAATAAATAAATAGAGCTGAGCAGACTAGATATAAATGAATGGCAGCGCGTCACAGTTAGATCGGGTATATCTATCTTCTACTTTTTCTTTCTTTTTCTCTTTCACTTAATAGAGTGGAGCGGTGGCAGCATCAATATTCGTTTCGGGGCTTTCTATTTGTTGGGTTGACCCCGCATCATTTACTTGTCTTACGTCTCCGGAACTCCCCCGGATCGCGGAACCGGTATCGGCCACATCTACCGTCGCATCGTTCCGGGAATATTGCTTTATCCCCGAGACATGCTCGACGTAGATGTCACGAGACCAGGCTACTGTCTCGGATATTATGAGTCGTCTCATCAAGGCGGCATATCTCGATGAGACGCGCAACAAATCAAGGACGAACTCGTTCCCCGGGTCCCAGGCGCCCAGGGCGCCGACGACGAACGCATCGACCAGGACTCGGTAGCCGCGTCTACGCATCGAGTCTGCGAGGGGCTGGTACTTGTGCACCTTGGCCGTCCTCGCTTCCCCGATTGCGCCGAAGGTGTTGTCGAATGGCACGGCGACGTCCAATATAACGATGGTTCTAGACTGCTCATGCGTCACGACAATGTCGGGACGCAGAGCAGCAGTGCTGTCGTCAGCACCCGGTAATATCCTGTTTAGCCGGATTTCCCCCGGAAGCCTGATCGCTTTAGCGATCCGCCGGACGATATCGTCGTGCCGCAGCTGCCGGGCCGCCGAGTGAAGTCCGCAGTGCTGGAGCACATGTGGAAGGGTTTCCGCCTCATATCCGCAACGCCGACAGCGGCGGTCCACCTCACCCCACCGACGCGCCCCATTTAAGGGGAGCACGTCGAGTCGAGCTCGATGGACGAACCGCCAGTCGGCGAAACGGATAAACCCTCCCGTACGCATGAAGTGGTTACTCACTCCATGGCGGGAGGTGGCGTCATACACCTTCCCCTGGTCTCGCTTCCGAAGAAGCGATCCCATGTAATGATCCGCCACTGCGGACCTCAGTCGGCGAATAATGAGCCCTTTGGCAGCGGGCGGCACGAGGACAGAGCGTCCGTGCTGGGGCCGAATCTCGATAGAGAGCTCGCGTCGACCTTCATCCCATCTCCAACTGATTCCAATCCGGGCTCCGGTCCTTGCACAGGCGGCCCTCACCTGAGCCCAGAATGAGGTGCGCCCTGTGGAAGGCCTTGCCAAGTCCCCGGCCAAAGAGCCCGACAGGTACTCAGCAAGGTCCCGGTTGTCCGGGGAATGACCGATCTTTCCGCGCACGGTCTCTAACAGCGCTGATCTCGCTATTGACGCAACGACGACGTCGTCGGCATTCAGCATCCTGAATGCGTGACTAATCGTCATTACGTCGGCGAGATCGGCCAGCGGAAGTAGTCCACAACCACCCCTTGAAGGGGGGATGTAGACCACCTCGGCACTGGCACGCTGCGGCAGGCAGAGCCATGCCTTGACCGTGCGCTTCAAGATACGGTCGGCTTCCTTTAAGGGAGCCTTCCTCATCCTGGCGCCCCGCAGCAAAAAATCGAGTCGCGGGAGCAAGAAGCTTGCTACCGTCTCGATCTTCTGCCACGGAGCCAGCAGGGAGGTATCCACTTTATGCAAGTCCCGGAGCAGGTCTTGGATAGTTGGAAATGGGGTCTGGTCGACGCGGACTCCCGTCGCGACCCCGAGGTGATCATACGACTCACCTCGCTTCAGGGGGGGAACGAGTTCTCCGCCGAGGGTGAACTGGGTCTCGGCCACCCCTCCAACCCCTGTAAGGTGTAGTGTTGCACACTTACCCGGGTTGAAGGAGAGGCCGAGAGCGGCAGCCACTTCCTCGGTGTTGCCCAGTAGCCTTTGCATGGAATCCGGGGTTCTCGCGACAACAACTATGTCGTCTGCGTAGGCGAGGGATGTCACCTCCTGTCCCAATACGTCGTACCCAGCTCCCGAGACGCTGGCCGCTTGGACCAACGGCTCGATCGCCAGGTCGAACAATATTGGGGAGAGGGGGCACCCCTGCCTGACCCCGGACTCCATGCCGATCCGCCCCGTGTAGCCGCTCGAAGTCCTAACCTTCGTCCAGCAACCTGTGTATAGGTTACTGACGAGGTTCAGGAGGGAGCGGGGTACGCCGGTGCGGACCAGCGAGTCTGTGATGATGGCGTGGGGGATCGAACCAAACGCGTTGGAAAGGTCCAACCACGCCACCACCACCTCGCGCTTCTTCCGTTGCGCGTCCTCCAGTATTTCCTGCAGCACGAAGTTGTGCTCATGGCACCCCTCGTGCGGCAGGAAGCCCTTTTGGGCCTGGGAGAGCCGCTTGTTCTCAACGGCCCAGCGCGAGATCCGGTCGGCAACGACGGCGGCGAACAGCTTTGGGATAACGTCTCCCATTGCTATGGGCCGCCAGTTCGAGAGATCATCCCGGTCACCCTTCTTATAGAGAAGGACGGTGGACGACCCCTTCCAACTTTCCGGAACGCATTCGACGCGGCGGCAAGCGTTGAAAACTGCCGTTAAAAGTGAGCAACCTGGGTCTTTCCCTCGCAGGTCGGGGTATGTGAGGCCGTCGGGGCCCGGAGAGGACTTTTTCATCCTTCCGAGCCGACGGGATACCTCGACCTGGGTCAGGTCCGACTCCAGGCGCTCATTCGAGCCCTCAATGGGGGCCTCGTATCGAATGATCGGCACCTGCCCAGGAGGGACACGTCGCGCATAGATGTTGGCAAAGTGTCGATGGATTAAGTCCATCGACACCTGGCAGTGATCAGGGGAGTCTTGCAACACCTCCTGCACCGCGCGCTTTCTGTCCGTCCTGAACAGGCGCTGGAGGCGCGTAGCCTCCTCGATGCGTCCCGGTCCGCCTTCCGGGGCTTCGGTCCCTCTCGAACCGTGACCCATAGCAGGACGACGGCCCTGCTTGTTCGCCGCCGCTCGCGGCCGACCCGATCTCGCGCTTGGGGTGGATGATGGAGCCTCCTCGGGCCCCGGGGCGATCCTGCCACCAAAGAACCTTGCCACCTCAGTGGCAAGGTCTTCAAGCTGTTGGGGCGTCTCCACCGCTTCCGCCATCGCCACGAGTTGTGCCCTGACGGCATCTGCGGCGGCCCTGGACCCCTGAACGGGCCCAAAAGACCGGGCAGAGCCGGGCAGTTCCTCGTGACGACGGCTTCCACGGGGGACGCTTGTGGCGTTGACTGATCGTCTCGGGGTTACCGAAGTGGACTGACCACCCCGACGCGCTTCGGAATAACGTGGCCTCACTAGCCCGCCCCGGCGCGACCCGGTCCCTCCCTGGGAAGGGCTCCGAGTGGCGACGGGCTGGGCATCCACGTCGACAGAAACGGGTTCGGCAATATTGCCTTCCCTCCGCGACGCAGATGTGGCCCTCGATTCCGCGATGCGGGAGAGTTCCCGTGATGCGGGGTAGCTCCTTCCCGCGGTCCTTTTTCTGTTGGCAGGGTTCCAGCCTGTCGCTCCACATGCACTGCACTTTTCACTATTGCTGTTAGGGCCCCGGCTTGGCCCGGGCCGGTTGTTCATGACACCGTTGAGCTCACGGTCGCGATCACCGGCACCGCCCGGTGTCAAAAATCGGATCGGGCTCGTTGCCCGATCCATAACTATTCTAACCTTATTGCTAACTAATATATTTTTTACAATTTCGGGCCCCCGCCGAGGTCCGTCGCCTCCTCCCACCTGGCGCGCCACTCGGATTGGCGCCGGCGGTGTTCTCCTCTTCTCCTCCACGACTTGTTCAGGCGACGGCCGCTCCCTCGTCGGCGCGACCCTGGGCGACGGCGTGTCCTTCAGCCGCCCAACACCTCTCCTGCCTGGTCCTCTTCTTTTTGTGGCAGTCCGCCACCTCTCCTCCTCTGCCGAGCACTCGTCGGACCCCGACGACGACTCCCTGATGGTCGGTAGGGGGCTGAGCGAGGGGGACTTGCGATCCCCCGCCGCCACCCTACCCTTGGGCTTCTGCTCCACCCCTGGGGCCCCCTTGGTGGAAGCGGGGACCCCGGCTGCACCCACGATGGTCCTGGGGCGCAGCCCCTCTCTTCTCTGCCTAGACTCGGGCGGAAGGGACGTCGCCCGAGTCCTTCTCTTCGGGGTGGAGCGGTCTGCAGCAGGTGGTGAGGCCTCACCCCCGGCGGCCGGCGATTTGGGGGGGGACGGGCCTGGAGTGGTCCCCCTCCTCCTCTTCTTCGGGGCGGCCTCGGGAGGTTCTGTCGAAGCCCTCCTCGCCCTCGCCCTGGTAACGGGCGGGGCGGCCGGTGGGGAGATGTAGAGTCCCACCGGCGACCTCCCGGTCAGTATAGCCGCCCCTCTATAGATGGCGCTTTCATGTATCGCCGCCGAGGGTATTGGCCCGCCGCAGACGGTCGTCGTCGTGGTCGTCGTTGGTGAGATGCTGGCCTGGCCGCTGCATGACGGCGTTGATGTTGTTGCCGTCACCACAGGTGTTGATGTGGGGGGGGTGCAGGTGGTGGGCACCCCCCGGGGGGACGGTGTAGTCCTCGTGTCCCCCCACGGCAGCGCGACCACGGGCAAGATGGGTAGCGCCCGGGCCGCGCGCGATATGGCAGCGGCTTCGGCCAGCACGGGTGACGGCCCCCTGGTGACCTCCGCAAAGGTCGTGGTGGGGGTCACCCTCCTCGCCGGGGCAATCTTCTTCTCCTCTTTCTTCTTCAGTGGTCCGGGTGGGGGGGGCGATTTGGCCGCCCCAGCCTTGGTCCTCTTCTGGGCGGCCTCTCCCGGTGACTTGGAGGAGCGGGGGTTCTTGGTGGTGGTGCCCCCGCTCTTCTGCCCCCTCTTCTCCCCGGACCCACTGGGCCCCGGCGGCGGGGTCCGTCGACCCGCTGAGTGTTGGCTGGTGGGGACTGCCGAGGCTCCCCCGGTGGCTGATGTTCGGCCTGCCGACGCCGTAGCAGGTGGCCGGTTCTCCGGCGTCGGCACCCTCGCTGCTGTTGTTGTTGCCGCTTGGTTGGGCGGCGCCCGTCGCAGCAGGGTCGCGATGTTCACGGTGGTGGATGAACTTCTCTTCGTGGCGGCCGTCGTCTTGGACACCGCCGCCTTCTTCTTTACTGCGACCGCTGTCGCGGGGGCGCTAACTATTTTTGTTGCGCCAACCCGAGAGGGTGGGGGGGGAGGATCGCTCGGCAGGAGCGTGTCCCTGATCTCCGCCTCGGTCGTGTAGACAGGGACGGAGAGTCGCGTCTCGGCCGCCGGCTCCGAACTCGCGGGGGCGGCACCCGCGGGAGGGGTCGGGCGGGTAACCGCGACACTAACCACCCCGACGTCTCCGTGACTGTCGGCGAAGTGCTTCTTCACCTTCTTCAGCGCATATGCGCTGTCGTCGGTGAATCCGCAAACTTCGCAGACAAACTGGCGTACTGCGCCAGGGTGGTGGAGCCTAAGGTGCTTCCCTAGGTCCTCGTGCCGCAGGTACACGCCCGCGCCCTTTTTTAATACTGCCCTACTGTTAAAACAGTAGGGGCACTCAAATTGTGGCGGGAAGGGAAATTTTATGACTACCACGTTGGTGGTATTAGCCGCCATGGTGGAACCTCGCGAGTCCGGAACCGGTGTACTAAACTCTACTTTATTGATTTTTAAAATACTTACGCTGGGTGTATCAAAAGGGATACACCCAGGTAGTCAAAGATTAAAATAAATAAATAAATAAATACTGTACAACAAATAAATAAATAAATATAAAATTATTATCTGGACTTATCAATACATATAACAAAGAAAAATATAAATAAATGGACCTACTCTCCACGATAAAATAAGCTATAAAACAGATGCGAACAAGGGGGTCGGGGACGCCGCGAAACAAAACGAAGGGATAAATAAATAGATAGTCAACAAAAATAAAATAAATAATTTAATACAATACAAGTTAACGGGATGGGTCGGTAGATAAAATATGTATTTAAGTATAAATAACACGAAGATAAATAAATAAAAATATAACAATAAATAAATGAATAAAATAGAATAAAATGTATAATAATAAAGTATAGTTAAAGATTAAAATAAAACGACCTATCTACTGCGCCCCGACCGACGCACACACACACACGCACACACACACACACGAAAACAGTGACAGCTAGCGCGCGAGGGGCTAGCTGCTTCTCCCGCCTCGCGAGTGCCGGCTGTCCCCGTTGCCAGGGATGAGCCGCCACTTAAAAAAAGACAATCGAACGAATAGAAAACACACAGAATTCAAACGGGAATAAATTCCCGGAATTCGGTCTCCCTGGACCGTCGGATCGCCCGATCAATCCAGGGGCACTTTTCTACCAGGCGGGCTGGTACGAGGGTGGACAACGGATCGAGTTACGTTCCTGTAAAGAGGGAACGTACCCCGATCACTAAAAGTACAATCTTGACTCTAATTTAAAAACTACTACCCAATTAGGGTTGGCCTAGTCTTCCCGGAGCCCGCGGCAGCGGGCGACTTTCCGGGAGCACGCGGCCAGCAAAAGGGCACGAACCGGCCAACCGGCCGCACCGGATCCGGGTCTCGGGATCCAGCTAAGGGTGGCGACCAGCGTCACCGATAGCTGTTAAAAATTAGAACATACACGACTCTACACGAATTCAAATACAACCCGCCGTTGCGAAAAATTCGCGCGGGCAGGAGGGGTCCAATTCGGACCGTCCGCGCAGGTCCGTCGGCGGTCCGGCGGTCCCGCGGGCACAAAATGACCGCGAAAATCAAAAATTCAAAAATTTCCCAAAGATTTGTGCAAGACAAATCTGACCCTTCACCAGCTCATGCAGCAGAATTGACCAATTCTTACCTCAAAAAGTCCACCACAGGTAGCCAGGCAGGAACCACTCGCGCACCACTTATCACTCGCGAAACACTTTACCGCACGCACTTTAGGATAGAAAGAGAGTCAGAATATTTAAAAAGAAAATAAATAAAATAAATAAAAGAAAGAAAAAGAAACTATATATGGAGCTATCAGACGTGGGCCGAGTCCTGCGGAACTGCAAAACAGGTCCGACCCAAGGCGGAGGAGGAGCGAGCTCCCGTCTACCGCCGAGCTCCAAAAAATCAGACTAATATTCTGACTCTCCGATGGAGAGTGTATCAGATATTAAGCTGATAAGAACAGATTAAGCAGTTTATTTTCCAATAAATGTTTCCCCGGAGCCGAGGCCCCGGGGATGGATACAGAGTTTGTTACAATTTAATACGGCTTGCCGAACTTCTTATATATAAATTACGTCGTATCTCAGGGGACAATACCCCCCGAGATTGAGTTAATAAAATATTCCCCCTACCCAGGTGTATAAAGCCCGGGCGGGGTCGTCAATAAATATAATTCTAAGCAAAGGGGCTCGCTGCCCCTCCCGGCAAGCCGGGCTTAATCACAAAATAGAGAAATAGTCACCTACGAGCGGTACCGGTGAGCTATGGAGAATATATAAATACATACATTGTTTTTGAGTATTGCATTGAAGTTAAATTCTTAATGTCCTGAGTGAGCGGCGGGAATTTTTATTTTCATTTTCCTCCTACTCCGTTTCTGAGCCATTTTCATTTTCGGTTTTGCCCCACGTCATTTTCAGGTACTTCGCGGATGGGATTCTCCCGAGTCGCGGAGTCAGTAGCGGCCACGTCTGTCGTCGCATCGGTTCGGGAATACTGCCTTATCCCCGAAACGTGCTCGACGTAGACGTCTCTGGACCAGGCTACTGTCTCTGATGTTAAGAGACGTCTCATCAGGGAGGCATATCCTGATGAGACGCGCAGCACGTCCAGGACGTACTCGTTCCCCGGGTCCCAGGCTCCCAGGGCGCCGACGACGAACGCGTCGACTAGCACCCTGTAGCCGCGCCTACGCAACGAGTCCGCGAGGGGCTGGTACTTTTGTACCTTGGCCAGCCTCGCTTCCTCGATTGCGCCGAAGGTGTTCTCGAACGGCACGGCCACATCTACCAGCACGACGGTTCTTGACGACTCGTGCGCCACGACAATGTCGGGACGCAGAGCCGCTGTGCTGTCATCAGCACCCGGAACCGGCCTGTTCACCCGGATCTCCCCCGGAAGCCGGATCGCTTTTGCGATCCGACGGACGATGTTGTCGTGCCGCAGCTGCCGGGCCGCCGAGTGAAGTCCGCAGTGTTGGAGCACATGAGGAAGGGTCTCCGCCTCATATCCACAACGCCGACAGCGGCGGTCCAACTCACCCCACCGACGCGCCCCATTTAAGGGGAGCACGTCGAGTCGAGCTCGATGGACGAACCGCCAGTCGGCGAAGCGGATAAAACCTCCCGTACGCATGAAGTGGTTACTCACTCCATGTCGGGAGGTGGCATCGAACACCTTCCCCTGGTCACGCTTCTTGAGAAGCGATCCCAAGTAGTGATCCATCACTGCGGACCTCAACCGGCGAATAATAAGCCCTTTGGCAGCGGGCGGCACGAGGACAGAGCGTCCGTTGGGTCGTAACTCGACAGAGAGCTCGCGTCGACCCTCATCCCACCTCCAATTGACACCGATGCGCGCTCCGGTCCTTGCACAGGCAGCCCTCACCTGCGCCCAGAACGAGGTGCGACCTGTGGAAGGCCTTGCGAAGTCCCCGGCCAAAGAGCCCGACAGGTACTCCGCAAGGTCCCGGTTGTCCGGGGCACGACCGATCTTCTGGCGAACGGTCACGAGCAACGCTGATCTCGCTATTGACGCGACGACGTCGTCCGCCGCATTCAGCATTCTGAATGCGTGTCCGATCGTCATCACGTCGGCGAGATCTGCCAGGGGAAGCAGCCCACAACCACCCTTGGAGGGGGGGATGTAGACTACCTCCGCACTGGCACGTTGAGGCAGGCACAGCCAAGCCTTGACCGTTCGCTTTAGGATACGGTCGGCTTCTTTCAGGGGTGCCTTCCTCACTCTGGCGCCCCGCAGCAAAAAGTCGAGTCGCGGCAGCAGAAAACTTGCTACCGTCTCGACCTTCTGCCACGGAGCCAACAGAGAGGTGTCTAGCCTGTGCAAGTCCCGAAGCAGGCCTTCGATGGTTGGAAGTGGGGTCGGGTCGACGCGAACTCCCGTCGCGACCCCGAGATGGTCATACGACTCACCTCGCTTCAAGGGAGGAACGAGTACTCCTCCGAGGGTGAACTGAGTCTCGGCCACTCCTCCAACCTTTGTAACGTGCAGAGTTGCACACTTACTCGGGTTGAAGGATAGGCCGAGAGCTGCTGCCACTTCCTCGGCTGCGCACAGCAGCCCTTGCATGTCCTCCGGAGTTCTCGTGACAACAGCTATGTCGTCAGCGTAGGCCAGGGCTGTCACCTCTTGTCCCAATATGTCGTACCCGACTCCCGAGACGCTGGCCATGTGGACCAACGGCTCGATCGCCAGGTCGAACAATATTGGGGAGAGGGGGCACCCCTGCCTGACTCCGGATTCCATGCTGATCCGCCCCGTGTAGCCGCTCGAAGTCCTTACCTTCGTCCAACAACCTGCATACAGGTTGCTGACGAGGTTCAGGAGGGAGCGGGGTACGCCGGTGCGGACCAGCGAGTCCGTGATAATGGAGTGGGGGATCGATCCAAACGCGTTGGAAAGATCCAACCACGCCACTACCACTTCGCGTTTGCTCCTTTCCGCGTCCTCCAGGATTTCCTGCAGCACGAAGTTGTGCTCATGGCACCCCTCGTGCGGCAGGAAGCCCTTTTGGGCCTGGGAAAGCCGTTGGTTTTCAACGGCCCAGCGCGAAATTCGGTCGGCGAGGACGGCCGCGAACAGCTTTGGGATTACGTCTCCCAACGCTATGGGCCTCCAATTCGCGAGGTCATCCCGGTCGCCCTTCTTGTAAACAAGAATAGTGGACGACCCCTTCCAACTTCCCGGGACGTGCTCAGTACGGCGGCAGGCGTTGAAAGTCGCCGTTAGAAGGATGCAGCCTGGGTCCTTCCGTCGCAAGTCGAGATAGGTGAGGCCGTCTGGACCCGGAGAGGACTTTTTCATCCTCCCGAGCCGACGGGCTACCTCGACCTGGGTCAGGTCGGACACCAGGCGCTCATTAGAGCCCTCAATAGGGGCCTCATACTGAGCCAAAGGCACCTGTCCAGAGGGGACACGTCGCGTATAGATGTTCGTGAAGTGCCTATGGACCACATCCATAGACACTTGGCAGTGCTCAGGAGGGCTCTGAAGCACCTCCTGGACTGCACGCTTTCGGTCCGCCCTGAACAGGCGCTGGAGGCGAGTTGCCTCTTCAATCCGTCCCGTTCCACTTTCCGGGGCTCCGGTCTCTCGCGATTGGAGACCCATACCGGGGCGACGGTCCCGTCTGCTCGCCGTCGCCCTCTGCCGACCGAGTCCCGCGTTTGAGGCGGTCGATGTTGCCTCATCGGCTCCCGCGGCGATCTTGCCACCGAAGAACCTTGCCAACTCAGTGGCAAGGTCCTCGAGTTGTTCGGGCGTCTCCATCGCTTCCGCCATCGCCACGAGTTGTGCCCTGATGGCAGCTGCGGCGGCCCTGGACCCCTGAGCGGGCCCAAAAGACCGGGCAGTGCCGGGCAGTTCCTCGTGACGATCGCTTTCACGGGGGACGCGTGTGGCGCTAGTCGATCGCGGCGGGGGTACCGATGTGGGCAGACCACCCCGACGCGGTCTGGAGTAACGCGGGCCCGCTAGCCCGCCCCGGCGCGACCCGGTCCCTCCCTGGGAAGGGCTCCGAGTGGCGACGGGCTGGGCGTCTACATCGACAGCTTCGGGTTCAGCAGTGTTGCCTCCCCTCCGCGACGTCGACGCGGCCCTTGACTCCGCGACGCGGGAGAATACCCTCGACGTGGGGTTTCGGCTCCTTCCCGCGTATCTACTATTATTGCTGGCGGGGTTGTTTCCCGCCGCTCCACAGATGCACTTATTAGAATTTTGCACACCCCGGTTTAGCCCGGGGAGACTGGACACAGCACTTGCTAAACACTCACCGGTACCGCTCGGCGTCATAAATCTAATCGGGCTTGTCGCCCGATCCGTCACTAGCTTAACTTTAAAATTAATAATTTTATCGTCTATTACTTCGGGCCCCCGCCGAGGTCCGTCACCTCCTCCCACCTGGCGCGCCACTCGGATTGGCGCCGGCGGTGTCCTCCTCTTCGACTCCTTAACGACTTGGTTAGGCGACGGCCGCTTCCTCTCCGGTACGACCCTGGGCGACGGAGTGTCCTCCAGACGCCCAACCCTCCTCCTGCCGCTCTTCCTTTTGGATGCACCGACGGTCCTCCACTCCTCGTCAGCTCGGCACTCGTCTGACTCCGACGACGATTCCCTTATGGTTGGTAGGGGGCTGAGCGAGGGGGATTTGTGGACCCTCGCGGCCACCCTACCTTTGGGTTTCGGCTCCACCCCTGGGGCCCCCTTGGTGAGTGCGGGGACCCCGGCTGCTCCCACGATGTTCCTTGGGCGCAGCCCCTCTCTTCTGCTCCTGGACTCGGGCGGAAGTGAGGTTGCCCGAGTCCTCCTCCTTGGGGTGGAGCGGTCTGCGGCCGGTGGTGATGCCTCACCCCCGGCGGCCGGTGATTTGGAGGGGGACGGGCCTGGTGTGGTCCCCCTCCTCCTCTTCTTTGGGGCGGCCTCGGGAGGTTCTGTTGTCGCCCTCCTCGCCCGCGCCCTGGTAACGGGCGGGGCGGCCGGTGGGGAGATGGACAGTCCCACCGGCGACCTCCCGGTTAGTATAGCCGCCCCTACATAGATGTTACTAATGGTCACGGCCGCCGTAGGGATTGGCCCGCCGCAGACCATCGTCGTCGTCGTCGTGGCTGTTAGTGAGCCAGCCGAGCCGCTGCACGACGGCGTTGTTGTTGTGGCCGTCGTCACCGTTGTTGTGGTGGGGGGAGTACAGGTGGCAGGTACTCCCCGGGGGGATGGCGTAATCGTCACATCCCCCGTCGCTTGCGCGACACCGGGCGAGATGGGCAAGGCCCGGGCCGCGCGCGACACGGCAGCGGCTTCGGCCAGCACGGGCGACATCCCCCGGGTGACCTCCGCGTAGGTGGTGGTTGGGGTCACCCTCTTCGTCGGGGCTATCCTCTTCTGCGGTCCAGGTGGCGGGGACATCTTGACCGCTCCCTCCTTGGCCCTCTTCGGAGCGGCCCCTCCAGATGACGTGGAGGAGCGGGGGTTGCTGGTGGTGGAGCCCCCGCTCCCTTGTCCCCTCTTCTCCCCGGACCGACGTGGCCCCGACGGCGGGGTCCGTCTGCCCGCCGAGTGCCGGCTCGTGGTTCCCGTCGAGCTCCCCCTGATGGCTGGTGGACTGCCGGCCGACGCCGTGGCTGGTGGAGACTTCTCCGGCGTCGGCCTCTTCCTCTCCGCAGATGTAGTTGCGGGCGGGTTGGGCGCCGCCCGTCGCAGCAGGGTCGCAATGCTCCTGGTGGTGGTGGAGGTAGTCGTCTTTTTAGGGGCGGCCGTCGGCTTTGACACCGCCGTCCTCTTCTTTGGTGCGACTGCTGTCGTTGGGGCGCTGGTCTTTCGTGTTGCGCCAACCCGAGAGGGTGGGGGGGGAGGATCGCTCGGCAGGAGCGTGTCCCTGATCTCCGCCTCGGTCGTATAGACAGGGACGGAGAGACGCGTCTCGGCTTCCAGTCCCGGGCTTGTGGGGGCGGCTACTCCCGGGGAAGGGGTCGGGAGATTAGCAGGGGCACTTTCCCCCCCGACGGCTCCGTGACCGTCTGCGTGATGCTTCCTCACCTTCTTCAGTGCATACGCACTGGAGTCGGTGAAGCCGCACTCAGCACAGACGAACTTCCGTACTGCGCCGGGGTGGTGGAGCCTGAGATGTTTTCCCAGGTCCTCATGCCGCTGATAAACGCCCGCGCCCTTTTTTAGCACCGCTCTGCTATTGTAGCAGAACGGGCATCGAAATTCTGGCGGAAACGGGTACTTAATGATTACCACGTTGGTGGTATTTGCCGCCATGGTGTTACCGCACAAGCCGGGACTGGCGTCAAAGTGTAAATTACTAATATTTGGATTAAAATACTAGAGCTGGGTGTAACAAAAGAGATACACCCAGATAGTCAAGAATTGAAATAAATAAATTAGTAAATAAATAAATAAATAAATATAAAAGAAAATGTAAAAGTAAAATGCAATGAAATAAAATCCGTTCTTATCCTAACTATACAATAGATTAAAAAGTTCAAACTCTCCGCGGTAGTAACATAAACAATAAAACAAACACGGGGGGCCGGGGGCGACGCGCAATAATAAATAAGATAAAATATGGTAAAATAAAACAGTTCCGCTAGGTCGTCAGGTTAAAACTTTAATAAATAAACAAATAAATACAAATAACGCAGGGTATAAAATATATATAAATAAATAAATAGTATTTAAAATATGACTAGACCTAAAGCACCCCGGCCAACGCAACAAAAATAAATAAATAAATAAACGAGGATGCGTACAAAAACAGTGACAGCTAGCGCGCGAGGGGCTAGCTGCTTCTCCCGCCTCGCGAGTGCCGGCTGTCCCCGTTGCCAGGGATGAGCCGCCACTTAAAAAGACAAACGAACGAGTAGAAAACACAGAATTCACACGGGAATAAATTCCCGGAATTGGGTCTCCCTGGACCGTCGGATCGCCCGATCAATCCAGGAGCACTTTTCTACCAGGCGGGCTGGTACGGGGGTGGACAACGGATCGAGTTACGTTCCTGTAAAGAGGGAACGTACCCCGATCACTAATAAAATACAAACTTGACTCTAATTTAAAAACTACTACCCAATTAGGGTTGGCCTAGTCTTCCCGGAGCCCGCGGCAGCGGGCGACTTTCCGGGAGCACGCGGCCAGCAAAAGGGCGCGAACCGGCCAACCGGCCGCACCGGATCCGGGTCTCGGGATCCAGCTAAGGGTGGCGACCAGCGTCACCGATAGCTGTTAAAAATTTAAAACATGCAAGACTCTACACGAATTCAAATACAACCCGCCGTTGCGAAAAATTCGCGCGGGCAGGAGGGGTCCAATTCGGACCGTCCGCGCAGGTCCGTCGGCGGTCCGGCGGTCCCGCGGGCACAGAATAACCGCGAAAATCAAAAATTCAAAAATTTCCCAGGAGTTTGCACAAGGCAAACTGACCCTTCACCAGCTCATGCAGCAAATTGACCAATTCTTACCTCAAAAGTCCACCACAGGTAGCCAGGCAGGAACCACTCGCGCACCACTTATCACTCGCGAAACACACTTTACCGCACGCACTTTAGGATAGAAAGAGAGTCAGAATATTTAAAAAGAAAATAGATAATAAATAAAAGAAAAGAAAAACTATATATGGAGCTATCAGACGTGGGCCGAGTCCTGCGGAACTGCAAAACAGGTCCGACCCAAGGCGGAGGAGGAGCGAGCTCCCGTCTACCGCCGAGCTCCAAAAATCAGACTAATATTCTGACTCTCCGATGGAGAGTGTATCAGATATTAAGCTGATAAGAACAGATTAAGCATGTTTATTTTTCAATAAATGTTTCCCCAGAGCCGAAGCCCCGGGGATGGATACAGTGTTTGTTACAATTTAAAACGGCTTGCCGAACTTCTTATATATAAATTATGTCGTATCTCAGGGGACAATACCCCCCGAGATTGAGTTAATAAAATATTCCCCCTACCCGGGTGTATAAAGCCCGGGCGGGGTCGTCAATAAATATGGTTCTAAGCAAGGGGGCTCGCTGCCCCTCCCGGCAAGCCGGGCTTAATCACAAGATAAAGAAATAGTCACCTACGAGCGGTACCGGTGAGCTATGGAGAATATATAAATACATACTTTGGCTTTGAATATTGCATTAAAGTTTAATTCTTAGTGACCTGAGTGAGCGACGGGAATTTTATTTTCCTCCTACTCCGTTTCTGAGCCATTTTCATTTTCGGTTTTGCCCCACGTCATTTTCAGGTACTTCGCGGATGGGATTCTCCCGAGTCGCGGAGTCAGTAGCGGCCACGCCTGTCGTCGCATCGGTTCGGGAATACTGCCTTATCCCCGAAACGTGCTCGACGTAGACGTCTCTGGACCAGGCTACTGTCTCTGATGTTAAGAGACGTCTCATCAGGGAGGCATATCCTGATGAGACGCGCAGCACGTCCAGGACGTACTCGTTCCCCGGGTCCCAGGCTCCCAGGGCGCCGACGACGAACGCGTCGACTAGCACCCGGTAGCCGCGCCTACGCAACGAGTCCGCGAGGGGCTGGTACTTTTGTACCTTGGCCAGCCTCGCTTCCTCGATTGCGCCGAAGGTGTTCTCGAACGGCACGGCTACATCTACCAGCACGACGGTTCTTGACGACTCGTGCGCCACGACAATGTCGGGACGCAGAGCCGCTGTGCTGTCATCAGCACCCGGAACCGGCCTGTTCACCCGGATCTCCCCCGGAAGCCGGATCGCTTTTGCGATCCGACGGACGATGTTGTCGTGCCGCAGCTGCCGGGCCGCCGAGTGAAGTCCGCAGTGTTGGAGCACATGAGGAAGGGTCTCCGCCTCATATCCACAACGCCGACAGCGGCGATCCAACTCACCCCACCGACGCGCCCCATTTAAGGGGAGCACGTCGAGTCGAGCTCGATGGACGAACCGCCAGTCGGCGAAGCGGATAAAACCTCCCGTACGCATGAAGTGGTTACTCACTCCATGTCGGGAGGTGGCATCGAACACCTTCCCTTGGTCACGCTTCTTGAGAAGCGATCCCAAGTAGTGATCCATCACTGCGGACCTCAACCGGCGAATAATAAGCCCTTTGGCAGCGGGCGGCACGAGGACAGAGCGTCCGTTGGGTCGTAACTCGACAGAGAGCTCGCGTCGACCCTCATCCCACCTCCAATTGACACCGATGCGCGCTCCGGTCCTTGCACAGGCAGCCCTCACCTGCGCCCAGAACGAGGTGCGACCTGTGGAAGGCCTTGCGAAGTCCCCGGCCAAAGAGCCCGACAGGTACTCCGCAAGGTCCCGGTTGTCCGGGGCACGACCGATCTTCTGGCGAACGGTCACGAGCAACGCTGATCTCGCTATTGACGCGACGACGTCGTCCGCCGCATTCAGCATTCTGAATGCGTGTCCGATCGTCATCACGTCGGCGAGATCTGCCAGGGGAAGCAGCCCACAACCACCCTTGGAGGGGGGGATGTAGACTACTTCCGCACTGGCACGTTGAGGCAGGCACAGCCAAGCCTTGACCGTTCGCTTTAGGATACGGTCGGCTTCTTTCAGGGGTGCCTTCCTCACTCTGGCGCCCCGCAGCAAAAAGTCGAGTCGCGGCAGCAGAAAACTTGCTACCGTCTCGACCTTCTGCCACGGAGCCAACAGAGAGGTGTCTAGCCTGTGCAAATCCCGAAGAAGGCCTTCGATGGTTGGAAGTGGGGTCGGGTCGACGCGAACTCCCGTCGCGACCCCGAGATGGTCATACGACTCACCTCGCTTCAAGGGGGGAACGAGTACTCCTCCGAGGGTGAACTGAGTCTCGGCCACTCCTCCAACCTTTGTAACGTGCAGAGTTGCACACTTACTCGGGTTGAAGGATAGGCCGAGAGCTGCTGCCACTTCCTCGGCTGCGCACAGCAGCCCTTGCATGTCCTCCGGAGTTCTCGTGACAACCGCTATGTCGTCAGCGTAGGCCAGGGCTGTCACCTCTTGTCCCAATACGTCGTACCCGACTCCCGAGACGCTGGCCATGTGGACCAACGGCTCGATCGCCAGGTCGAACAATATTGGGGAGAGGGGGCACCCCTGCCTGACTCCGGATTCCATGCTGATCCGCCCCGTGTAGCCGCTCGAAGTCCTTACCTTCGTCCAACAACCTGTATACAGGTTGCTGACGAGGTTCAGGAGGGAGCGGGGTACGCCGGTGCGGACCAGCGAGTCCGTGATAATGGAGTGGGGGATCGATCCAAACGCGTTGGAAAGATCCAACCACGCCACTACCACTTCGCGTTTGCTCCTTTCCGCGTCCTCCAGGATTTCCTGCAGCACGAAGTTGTGCTCATGGCACCCCTCGTGCGGCAGGAAGCCCTTTTGGGCCTGGGAAAGCCGTTGGTTTTCAACGGCCCAACGCGAGATTCGGTCGGCGAGGACGGCCGCGAACAGTTTTGGGATTACGTCTCCCAACGCTATGGGCCTCCAATTCGCGAGGTCATCCCGGTCGCCCTTCTTGTAAACAAGAATAGTGGACGACCCCTTCCAGCTTCCCGGGACGTGCTCAGTACGGCGGCAGGCGTTGAAAGTCGCCGTTAGAAGGATGCAGCCTGGGTCCTTCCGTCGCAAGTCGAGATAGGTGAGGCCGTCTGGACCCGGAGAGGACTTTTTCATCCTCCCGAGCCGACGGGCTACCTCGACCTGGGTCAGGTCGGACACCAGGCGCTCATTAGAGCCCTCAATAGGGGCCTCGTACTGAGCCAAAGGCACCTGTCCAGAGGGGACACGTCGCGTATAGATGTTCGTGAAGTGCCTATGGACCACATCCATAGGCACTTGGCAGTGCTCAGGAGGGCTCTGAAGCACCTCCTGGACTGCACGCTTTCGGTCCGCCCTGAACAGGCGCTGGAGGCGGGTTGCCTCTTCAACCCGTCCCGTTCCACTTTCCGGGGCTCCGGTCTCTCGCGATTGGAGACCCATACCGGGACGACGGTCCCGTCTGCTCGCCGTCGCCCTCTGCCGACCGAGTCCCGCGTTTGAGGCGGTCGATGTTGCCTCATCGGCTCCCGCGGCGATCTTGCCACCGAAGAACCTTGCCAACTCAGTGGCAAGGTCCTCGAGTTGTTCGGGCGTCTCCACCGCTTCCGCCATCGCCACGAGTTGTGCCCTGATGGCAGCTGCGGCGGCCCTGGACCCCTGAGCGGGCCCAAAAGACCGGGCAGTGCAGGGCAGTTCCTCGTGACGATCGCTTTCACGGGGGACGCGTGTGGCGCTAGTCGATCGCGGCGGGGGTACCGATGTGGGCAGACCACCTCGACGCGGTCTGGAGTAACGCGGGCCCGCTAGCCCGCCCCGGCGCGACCCGGTCCCTCCCTGGGAAGGGCTCCGAGTGGCGACGGGCTGGGCGTCTACATCGACAGCTTCGGGTTCGGCAGTATTGCCTCCCCTCCGCGACGTCGACGCGGCCCTTGACTCCGCGACGCGGGAGAATACCCTTGACGTGGGGTTTCGGCTCCTTCCCGCGTTTCCGTTTCTATTGCTGGCGGGGTTATTTCCCGCCGCTCCACAAGTGCACTTTTTATCCTTTTGTCGACCCCGGTTTGGACCGGGGTGACTCACCACAGCACTGTTAACACTCTCGCCGGTACCGCTCGGCGTCATAAATTTGATCGGGCTTGTCGCCCGATCCGTCACAATTTTAAAATTATTTAAAATTACTCTATTTTCTATAATTTCGGGCCCCCGCCGAGGTCCGTCGCCTCCTCCCACCTGTTGCGCCACTCGAGTTGGCGCCGGCGGTGTTCTTCTCTTCTTCTCCTCCACGACTTGTTCAGGCGACGGCCGCTCCCTCGTCGGCGCGACCCTGGGCGACGGTGTGTCTTTCAGCCGCCCAACACCTCTCCTGCCTGGTGTCTTTCAGCCGCCCAACACCTCTCCTGCCTGGTCCTCTTCTCCTGGTGGCAGTCCGCCACCCATCCTCTTCTGCCGAGCACTCGTCGGACCCCGACGACAACTCCCTGATGGTCGGTAGGGGGCTAAGCGAGGGGGACTTGCGATCCCCCGCCGCCACCCTACCCTTAGGCTTCTGCCCACCCCGGGGGCCCCCTTGGTGGAAGCGGGAACCCCGGCTGCACCCATGATGGTCCTGGGGCGCAGCCCCTCTCTTCTCTGCCTAGACTCGGGCGGAAGGGACGTCGCCCGAGTCCTTCTCTTCGGGGTGGAGCGGTCTGCAGCAGGTGGTGAGGCCTCACCCCCGGCGGCCGGCGATTTGGGGGGGACGGGCCTGGAGTGGTCCCCCTCCTCCTCTTCTTCGGGGCGGCCTCGGGAGGTTCTGTCGAAGCCCTCCTCGCCCTCGCCCTGGTAACGGGCGGGGCGGCCGGTGGGGAGATGTAGAGTCCCACCGGCGACCTCCCGGTCAGTATAGCCGCCCCTCGATAGATGGCGCTTTCATGTATCGCCGCCGAGGGTATTGGCCCGCCGCAGACGGTCGTCGTCGTGGTCGTCGTTGGTGAGATGCTGGCCTGGCCGCTGCATGACGGCGTAGTGGTCGTAGCCGTCACCACAGGTGTTGATGTGGGGGGGGTGCAGGTGGTGGGCACCCCCCGGGGGGACGGTGTAGTCCTCGTGTCCCCCCACGGCAGCGTGACCACGGGCAAGATGGGTAGCGCCCGGGCCGCGCGCGATATGGCAGCGGCTTCGGCCAGCACGGGTGACGGCCCCCTGGTGACCTCCGCAAAGGTCGTGGTGGGGGTCACCCTCCTCGCCGGGGCAATCTTGTTCTCCTCTTTCTTCCTCAGAGGTCCGGGTGGGGGGGGCGATTTGGCCGCCCCAGCCTTGGTCCTCTTCTGGGCGGCCTCTCCCGGTGACTTGGAGGAGCGGGGGTTATTGGTGGTGGTGCCCCCGCTCTTCTGCCCCCTCTTCTCCCCGGACCCACTGGGCCCCGGCGGCGGGGTCCGTCGACCCGCTGAGTGTTGGCTGGTGGGGACTGCCGAGGCTCCCCCGGTGGCTGATGTTCGGCCTGCCGACGCCGTAGCAGGTGGCCGGTTCTCCGGCGTCGGCACCCTCGCTGCTGTTGTTGTTGCCGCTTGGTTGGGCGGCGCCCGTCGCAGCAGGGTCGCGATGCTCCTGGTGGTGGTGGAGGTGGATGTCTTCTTAGGGGCGGCCGTCGGCTTTGACACCGCCGCCTTTCTTTTTGTTGCAACCGCTGTCGCGGGGGCGCTATTCTTCTTTACTGCGCCAACCCGAGAGGGTGGGGGGGGAGGATCGCTCGGCAGGAGCGTGTCCCTGATCTCCGCCTCAGTTGTATATACTGGGACGGAGAGTCGCGTCTCGGCCGCCGGCTCCGAACTCGCGGGGGCGGCACCCGCGGGAGGGGTCGGGCGGGTAACCGCGACACTGGCCACCCCGACGTCTCCGTGACTGTCGGCGAAGTGCTTCTTCACCTTCTTCAGCGCATATGCGCTGTCGTCGGTGAATCCGCAGACTTCGCAGACAAACCGGCGTACTGCGCCAGGGTGGTGGAGCCTAAGGTGCTTCCCTAGGTCCTCGTGTCGCAGGTACACGCCCGCGCCCTTTTTTAATACTGCCCTACTGTTAAAACAGTAGGGGCACTCAAATTGTGGCGGGAACGGGAATTTTATGACTACCACGTTGGTGGTATTGGCCGCCATGGTGGAACCTCGCGAGTCCGGAACCGGTGTACTATTCTCTAGTTTACTAATTTTAAAATACTTACGCTGGGTGTAACAAAAGGGATACACCCAGGTAGTCAAGAGTTAAAATAATAAATAGAATAAATAAATAAATAGTGTACAACAAATAAATAAATAAATATAAAATTACTATCTGTACTTATCAATGCATATAACAAATAAAAATATAAATAAATAAACCTACTCTCCGCGATAAAATAAATTACAAAACAAATGTGAACAAGGGGGTCGGGGACGCCGCGAAACAAAGCGAAGGGATGAATAAATAGTCGATAAAAAAATAAAATAAATAATTTAATGCAATACAAGATAACGGGATGGGTCGGTGGATAAAATTTGTATTTTAATATAAATAACACGAAAATAAATAAATAAATATATATAACAATAGATAAATAAATAAAATATATAATAATCAAGTATAGTTAAGAATAAAATAAAATAAAACGACCTATCTACTGCGCCCCGACCGACGCACACACACACACGCACACACACACACACGAAAACAGCGACAGCTAGCGCGCGAGGGGCTAGCTGCTTCTCCCGCCTCGCGAGTGCCGGCTGTCCCCGTTGCCAGGGATGAGCCGCCACTTAAAAGAGACAATCGAACGAATAGAAAATGTATAGAATTCAAACGGGAATAAATTCCCGGAATTGGGTCTCCCTGGACCGTCGGATCGCCCGATCAATCCAGGGGCACTTTTCTACCAGGCGGGCTGGTACCGGGGGTGGACAACGGATCGAGTTACGTTCCTGTAAAGAGGGAACGTACCCCGATCGCTAATAAAAAAAACAATCTCGATTCTAATAAACTACTACCCAATTAGGGTTGGCCTAGTCTTCCCGGAGCCCGCGGCAGCGGGCGACTTTCCGGGAGCACGCGGCCAGCAAAGGGGCGCGAACCGGCCAACCGGCCGCACCGGATCCGGGTCTCGGGATCCAGCTAAGGGTGGCGACCAGCGTCACCGATAGCTGTTACAATTTAAAACATGCACGACTCGACACGGGTGAAAAATACAACCCGCCGTTGCGAAAAATTCGCGCGGGCAGGAGGGGGCCAATTCGGACCGTCCGCGCAGGTCCGTCGGCGGTCCGGCGGTCCCGCGGGCACAAAATACCCGCGAAAATCAAAAATTCAAAAATTTCCCAGAAGTTTGCACAAGGCAAACTGACCCTTCACCAGCTCATGCAGCAAATTGACCAATTCTTACCTCAAAAAGTCCACCACAGGTAGCCAGGCAGGAACCACTCGCGCACCACTTATCACTCGCGAAAACACACTTTACCGCACACAATTTTAAAAATATAAGAGAGTCAGAATATTTTAAAAGAAGAAAGAGTGTGAAAAAGAAATATTTGAGAAGCTACTGATAAGGGCCGAGTCCTGCGGTACTGCAGAGCAGGTTCGACCCGCGGCGGGGAAGGAGCGAGCTCCTTCGTCCGCCGATCCTCAAAAATCAAACTTATATTCTGACTCCCCTATGGGGAGAGTACCAGATATTAAGCTGATAAGAACAGATTAAGCCTTTTATTTAACAATAAATGTTTCCCCGGGGCCGAAGCCCCAGGGATGGA
>JAOPTO010000303.1:0-15019 GCA_033822845.1 Tetrapedia diversipes | reverse complement strand
CTCCGATATGACATTTAATTTTAATACTTTATTATATAAAAGAATATTTGTATCATCTACTGGAATAGGTAAATCATACTGTCCTTTATACTTGTTAGATTTTATGAAATTAGTGATGTTTCTATGCACCTTTGGCAATTACTTGGTAAAGAAATTGTTTTATTTATAAACTACAAGTAATACACGTATAAAAAGATAAATGTTATTAAACGACTCATACATCCAATTCTTACAACCATCAACCGTGAACTGCGCGGCGTCGAGCACGCTCTTGTCTTTTATACTTGTTAGGAGTATTAGTTTCGAATATTCTGGAAGGTCCTCCACGCGTCATAGAATAAGCCGTAGGGAACATTCTGGAAGAACCTCGATAAATGACAAAACACAGTCGCACGCTTACACACCTACACAGATTCCCATAAATCACGCATACATCTCTAATACTCCCACTCGTGATTTGCACTCAATGTTACTTTAGTCCTATTTTCATTAAAATTTCTTTAAGTCTATTTTGAGTCAGTGGTTTTGTAAAGACATCAGCAAGTTGTTGTGCACTCGAGACCATATCAATCTTTACCATTACTTTATTGCAGGCATCTTTAATAAAGTTATATTTAATGTCTATATGTTTTGTTCTGTTATGGAATACATCATTGTTAATTCTCCGAATTGCACTTTGATTGTCTACCATGATCGATGTGGCCTCATCATGTAATTTACCAATGTCCTTTAACATTTGTCTTAGCCACAACGCCTCCTTAGTCCCTTCGCAACACGCAACGAACTCCGCCTCTGTTGTTGATAATGCAACAGTTTGTTGCTTACGCGAGGACCAAGTAATTGGTCCTCCGTTATACAAAAATATATAACCTGATGTAGATCTTCTACTGTCAGAATCACGAGCAAAGTCCGCATCCGTAAAATCAACAAGGTTTGACGATTGAGGACCATACATTATACCAATATCCGTGTGTCCGCGAAGGTATTTAATAATTCGTTTAACAGCTGCAACATGGCTTTTCGCAGGTTTTTCCATATATCTACAAACTTCTCCCACTGCATATGAAATATCTGGCCTTAAAACTGTGGCCGCGAAAATTAATGCTCCGACTGCAGCTCTATATGGAAAGTCGCAGGCTCGTTCGCTCTCTTCCTTTCTTAAAATCACGTTCGGATCAGCCGGAACTCTTACGGGATGAGAATCTTCCATTTTGAAACGCTGAATTAGGTTTGTTATGTACATCTTTTGACTTAGAAAAATTTGTTTGTTTGTTCTATCTTTATTGATTTCAATTCCTACATAGTAGTTTGGATTTCCCATACATATTTCAAATTCATTAGACATATGATACAAAATTGAATTTAAGATTTTCTTATTAGAAGACAATACGAGTCCATCATCCACATACAGTAACAAATAAATTTTGTCATTCGCAGATTCACACACATACAGACATGGGTCAGCTTCACTTTGTTTGAAGTTAAACGTTTTTAAGAAATTAGTAAATTTCTCATTCCATACCCGTGGAGCTTGTTTCAAACCATACAAACTTTTGTTTAATCTACATACTAACGATTTATCCTCAACATTTAGACCTATAGGTAGCTCCATGTACAATTTTTCGCTTAGTTCACCATAGAGGAACGCTGTTTTTACGTCAAATTGTGCCATTTCTAAGTCATCAACAGCTGCAATTGACAGTATGGTTCGAATGGTATCATATCTGGCTACCGGTGAAAACGTTTCTTTATAATCTATTCCCTCTACCTGGGAATACCCTTTTGCCACCAATCTAGCTTTATATCTGGATACTTTTCCTGGAACACTCTTTAGTTTGAAAACCCACTTACAACCGATTAGTCTTACCTTTGCTGGTGGATGAACCAAGTCCCAAGTTCTGTTCTTATTTAAAGACTCAAGTTCCTCATTTATGGCCTGTTTCCATTTATCTGCCTCATTTGATTGTAGTGCTTCTTCATATGTACTAGGTTCTCCTTGGTACTCTGCGTAGGCTGCCTTATATTCCATACGGCTGTATCTCTGAACTGGTTTAGGATTGCTTCGCAGGTTGTACTTGCTCTTCTTGTTTTCACTAAGTTCTTCTTTTCTTACATCTTCACTCGAAGTAGTTTCTTTCTTTTTCTCTTGTACTTCTTCTTTTGTTTGTACATTTGTTTCTTCTTCTTTATTAGTAGGTAAATGATCTATTACTTTTTCATTGAATACAACATCACATGCAGTTATAATTTTTGCTTTTACAGGATTATAGAGTCTGTAATTCTTTGATGTTGGTTCATAACCAGTGAGAAACATCTGTTTTGCTTTTGGTTCCCATTTTTGTCTAAATTGACTCGGTACATGTACATAGGCTTCTGTTCCAAATACTTTTATATGGATTAACATTGGTTTATGACCAAATAACTTTTCAAATGGCGTGTTCCACGGTGTCTTTGTAGACGGTGTTCTGTTCAATATATATACGGCTGTTCGTACAGCCTTATTCCACAAACTTTTTGGTAAATCAGTAGCAAGCAGCATGGTTCGGGCACTTTCTACTATCGTTCTGTTATCTCTTTCTGCAATACCATTTTGCTGAGGAGTGTAAGGTGCTATTCTTTCTTGAACTATACCCTCTTTTCTTAAGTACTTTTGCAGCTCTTCACTTATGTATTCCTTTGCATTATCCGATCTTATTCTTTTTACTCGATTTCCAGTGCTATTACTGATTTGTTTTATAGCTGCTTCTAGAATACTCGGCACTTCTGATTCGTAGGTTAGAAAATATACATACCTGAAGCTGGTTGCTTCATCTATAACAGTTAGAAAATATTTATGACCACCTACTGAAACAGTTTCCATTGGGCCACACACATCTGTGTGTAGAAATTCTCCTGGGAGACATTCTCTGTATTTACTCGGTTTGTGTGTGTTTCGATGCATCTTTCCTTTTTGACAGTTACCACAGAAGAAATATTTTTTCTCTTTGCAGATTTTGACTCCTTCTGCCAACTGGTGTTTTTCAATATTCTTAATCGACATGGTATTTATGTGGCCTAGCCGTCTATGCCACTGTTCAAGTGATACCACTTCAGCAGCATTTGCTTTTTGTGGCATAACTACTCTGAAAGCCATTTCAAACTGATTCTGCTTATTTTTAAGTCCACAGGCAACCTTCATATTGTTTTTATTAAATATTTCACAACAGCTCTGAATTGTTATTATCTTAAATCCTTTCCCTGTTACACTTCCAATTGACAGTAAACTCTGATTTAGCTTAGGAACCCACTGTACATCTCTTAACTCAAATTGAATCCACCTCCCATCTACCCATGACTCAACATTAATTGTTCCAAAACCATAAATGGGTGGTGCCTCATTACTGGCCACCTGTACAAACCTGTGTTTATCATACAGTGTTAGACTTGAAAACCATTCCCTTTTGAATGTCATATGTTGAGATGCTCCTGAGTCAGCTATCCACCTTTCTTTACTTGCCCATACTGCTTCTTGAATAGTTGCTGAAAAAGCTGACTCTACCTTGTCTGAATTTCTCCAGTTCTTGAACCCTTTGTATTGCTGTCGCTTAGGTTTATTACACTCCTTATACCAATGCCCAAACTCATTACAATTTTTGCACCTACTTGCTCGTTTTTGTTCCTGCAAGTTCAGTGATTTTGGTCTGCTTTCAGTTTTACTTATCTTTGGTTTATGCTCCTACTGCTTTTGCCTCACATTGAAGGCACTTGTTGTATTCTCTGAATTTTGTTCAGTCTTATTTAACTGATCCTCTTCTAACCGAAGCCTTGCCATGAGACTTTTGAGATCTCTGCCTTCTTTCATATTATACCAAACTGTGGTGAAATTCTTAAACCGTGAAGTTAGTCCAGTAATAATTCTTACCATTTTTATAGTTTCTGATAGGTTTTCACCCTGACTTTCAATATCATTAGCTAATTTTGTGACTCTCGAAACATACGAAGGTACTGATTCTGACTCAGTCATTTTAATAGCAAAGTATCCTTCGTATAGACTCATAATACTAACCTCGCTTCTCTTTTCATACACGCTTATTAAATAGTCCCATACCTCTTTGGCTGACTGGCAGCTAAGTATTAATTGTGCGTGTTCTTCTTCTAACGTCCCAACTATTGTAGAGAGTGCCTGACCATCCTTCTTAATCCACGCATCTATCTCTGCAGCCGGTTGACTTCCATCTGGTTTGACACTCTCACCAGTTACTACTGTTAACAAGCCTTTTCCTCTCATTAAGACCTGCATTTGGAACTTCCAGAGTTTGAAGTTCGCACCATTAAATTTATGGACTAACACCAAATTTGATTCACTATTCATTTTGTATTACTGTTACGTATTTTTATTTTTGCCTACACACCGCGGAACACGTGGCAACCTGGGCCCATAACCTGGTAGATTTTATGAAATTAGTGATGTTTCTATACACCTTTGGCAATTACTTGGTAAAGAAATTGTTTTATTTATAAACTACAAGTAATACACGTATAAACCGATAAATGTTATTTAACGACTCATACATCCAATTCTTACAACCATCAACCGTGAACTGCGCGGCGTCGAGCACGCTCTTGTCTTTTATACTTGTTGGGAGTATTAGTTTCGAATATCCTGGAAGGTCCTCCACGTGTCATAGAATAAGCCGTAGGGAACATTCTGGAAGAACCTCGATAAATGACAAAACACAGTCGCACGCTTACACACCTACACAGATTCCCATAAATCACGCATACATCTCTAACAATTATCTAATAAAAATGTTTTTGCACTAATATCTCTTAGTAATAAGAGAATATATATCAGCAATATTAGTGATAAAAATGTTTAAATTTAAATAAACGAAAAGGTGGTCTTTTCGTAACGTTTGAAATTTCTGAAAGATGACAGTGAAAACAGTAAGAAATTTGTATCACTGTTATCTGCAGTAATGAACCAGAAACATACACAAAAAGCGCATGCGCTGTCGTGCACTCGTTTTACACCGTCCGCATCTGGGTAGTTAAACTCGTACGTCGCACGCTAAATTAACTTTATGCGACTAGTTATAGGTAAGTGGACAGTATAATAATAATGCCGGTGTAGTGACTAAAAACACTTGATAACCTTTATTCTGGATACATTGAAAGTTGTTTAAATTCGAACTGTTAAGGCAATAACCGCGTCGGTTACTGTTCCGTGTACCTTGCCACCGAGTAACGGTGAGCAAGGCAAAAAATAATAAATCAGTAACCTTGGGATGCGCCGGTTACGATTTCGAATCAAAATTACCGAGCGCATCTATCCATAGGTCGCACCAGAGAGAAAGAGAAACAACAGAGGAGAGAAACAGAAGACGTTATTTCAAGTAGACAACGCCGCCTGACGGCAATTTTTAACATGAACGCGAACGTGCCAGCCAAGCTGCCGATCGCGTTCAGTACTCTGATCTCTGATGCCAGATTGGGGACCGGAGTTTTCGAGAACACCCCCCACCACTACGCACACTACCGCAGGAGACGCGCGTACATGAGCTCAGCGTTTCGGACGACTTCGGGAAATCGAGAGAGAAAACAAATGAAAGTCTTACTCTCTCGCTCTTGAAGCGTTGAAATTCATCCTATGTTGGAAAGCAAGCCAGCGGCACGAGCCGCGCGGGATCTTGACTGCCTATTTTCATTTTTCGACATACAAGGATGTTATCTTGTAATGAAAAAAAATTTCGAAAAAATTTTTGTCGCGGAAAAACACGTTTTAAGACCCCCGGATCACATTTTGATTATTTAAAAATGAACTTTTTTTTTAGTTTCACGCATTTGTTAATACGATTATGCCTAAACGGTTGAATGGATTTTAATGAAATTTTATATTCCAATTTTATATTTTCCTCTCAAGACCTGGTCAAATTTTGAATAAAATTTGTTCAAAAATAATGATGGTTACCCCTTAAAGTTACAGGACTACGTTTCATTTCCTAAATTTAAAAATGTGCTTTATATTTCAGCATAAAATGTGTTTAACATGTAGATTATTAAACGACAGATACTTTAATACTCTGGTTTAATTAAATTTGTGAAAATGAGTATCCACTCTTGGCCAGTACCGTGCATGCTATAGCAGCCTTCGATGGAATAACATATGTTTGACTCGATTTTATATTTACAAATTAATAACATACAACATGCACGTTACCGCTCGATGGAAACCGCGGGAAGGTGGTGGTTTCTTCCATCAGGAGGGAAATGCAAACAATTTGGCATGCAATTCTATAACGTCGCGATATTCGTGAAAAAATTAAAAGAAATTATAAAAGTAGAAGAAAAGACATCATGCTAAGAAAAATCGTGCTGCCAATTATTTACATCTCTAAAGAATAGAAAGCAAAGCAAAGGAATTTACTATATTACATGCGTTTGAATTTCGAGATAACTGTTACATATAAAATGTATATAACAAAAGATATATATTTATTTGCACAATTACCTCAAAATTCTCTTTATATTTATATAAGCGAATAAGCGAATATACAGCATGAAAAGCATAAAAATAATATGAGGAAAATCGATTACTTATTTACACGTTAACGATGTCCAAAACTAAAATGGAATTGATAATATTTTGGACATTGTTAATTCGCATTATCCGACAAAGGGGGAGGATCCGTGATGCTGCCGTCATCGGCGGCATATAGCCGTAATTTACTTTTCTGTTGCTTGACAGAACTAGAACATAAAATAACAGATGACATGAGAGATAGATGTGTATCATCTACCTCCATGGTCTGAGCTTTATCCCCGTTTGCCTTTAATGCCGATTTCACGACGCAAATTCCGTTAACGGTGGCCGAACCGAGCTTGTTTCGTTTTTTGCTTTTTACGTCGGGAAGCATGGAAAACGATCTTTCAGCATCGGCGTTCGAATTGGGCAGACATCTGATTGAATTTAATAACATTTGTAAAGAAGGATATTTAAAAGAGCCTAAACTGGTTCGCATTATCAAGATTGTTTTCCAAAACTCATCGAACTCCTTATGTACTAAATTCTCCTTGTCATGTGCAAAGTCCAAATGTAACATTGCCCATTCTTTTTGCAAACCGTCTTCGTCGAAACCGCCGAATTGCTGCGCAATAAAGAGAACATTTCTGAAGGAAATATCTCTTTCGCAGTTTGATAAAGCCAAAAGTGGATCGAATGTACATAATTTGCTGAGAAATTCGTCATCGATTAGTAATCGATTACGAATTTCGTTCACAGCTGTGACATAAAATTTGATACAATTTAACCGTTAAATGCCGCGCAACGTGATCGTCAAAAACAAAACACAAGCGGTCGGAGAGTGTAAATTACGCGATTCTCAATTCCCGGACGAATTTTTTCAATGACCTATGACACTGGAAATTGGTATTATTACGAGTTGATGTACTTATACTTTCTTATATGTTCTTATACTTTCTTTCAATTTTTCACGAATACCGCGACGTTATAGAATTGCATGCCAAATTGTTTGCATTTCCCTCCTGATGGAAGAAACCACCACCTTCCCGCGGTTTCCATCGAGCGGTAACGTGCATGTTGTATGTTATTAATTTGTAAATATAAAATCGAGTCAAACATATATTATTCCATCGAAGGCTGCTATAGCATGCACGGTACTGGCCAAGAGTGGATACTCATTTTCACAAATTTAATTAAACCAGAGTATTAAAGTATCTGTCGTTTAATAATCTACATGTTAAACACATTTTATGCTTAAACATAAAGCACATTTTTAAATTTGGGAAATGAAACGTAGTCCTGTAACTTTAAGGGGTAACCATCATTATTTTTGAACAAATTTTATTCAAAATTTAACCAGGTCTTGAGAGGAAAATATAAAATTGGAATATAAAATATCATTAAAATCCATTCAACCGTTTAGGCATAATCGTATTAACAAATGCGTGAAACTAAAAAAAAAGTTCATTTTTAAATAATCAAAACGTGATCAGGGGGTCTTAAAACGTGTTTTTCCGCGACAAAAATTTTGTCGAAATTTTTGTTCATTACAAGACATCCTTGTATGTCGAAAAATGAAAATAGGCAGTCAAGATCCCGCGCGGCTCGTGCCGCTGGCTTGCTTTCCAACATAGGATGAATTTCAAGGCTTCAAGAACGAGAGAGAAAGACTTTCATTTGTTTTCTCTCTCGATTTCCCGAAGTCGTCCGAAACACTGAGCTCATGTACACGCGTCTCCTGCGGTAGTGTGCGTAGTGGTGGGGGTGTTCTCGAGAACTCCGGTCCCCAATCTGGCATCAGAGGACTGAACGCGATCGGCCGCTTGACTGGCACGTTCGCGTTCGTATTGACAATTGCCGTAAGGCGGCGTTGTCAACGTGATAGCGTCTTCTATTTCTCTTCTCTGTTGTCTCTCTTTCTCTCTTACGCGACCTCGCCGATAGATGCGCTCGGTAATTTGGATTTGAAATCGTAACCGGCGCATCCCGAGGTCGCTGGTATATTATTATTTTTTCTCCTTTTTTTCCTTGCTCACCGTTCCTCGGTGGCAAGGTAATCGGAGCAATGACCGACGAACTACGCGGTTAATACTCTAACGGCTCGAATTTAAACAATAATTCTCGTGCGAATATACATAAAAACGTTACGAAACGTGAAGCGAAATTTAGCGGAAAGTGCTACGAGTGCGGAAAATCGGACACAAAGGTGCCGGCTGTTACATACGAAAGAAACGTGAAGCGAAAATGTCTCCCGAAGCGATGACTGCTATTGCGTGCAACACCGAGGTAAAACAATCGAACATTTGGTGTTTAGATAGCGCGGCCACGAGGCATATGTGTATCGATCGGAAGAAATTCGACATGCTCGACGAAACCGATAAATCAAAGGTGTTTACCGCATCCGATCAATGGGTAAAATCGCACGGGGTCGGTGAAATTAAACTTAATGTAAAACTTAACGGTAAGAACACGAGTAGGTAATATAGGGGGGTTCTAACTCAGGTCCTCTGAGGGGGGGTGAGGTGCAGGGGGGTCTGCCGCGCGGGGGGAATGACGTCACGCGGGGAGGGGGGTCTGCCGCGCGGTGGGGGGTGACGTCACGCGGGGAGGGGGGTCAGCCCCATGACGTCACGCGGGGAGGGGGGTCTACCGCGCGGGGGATGACGTCACGCGGGGTGGGGGGTCAGCCGCGCCCGGGAATGACGTCACGCGGGGAGAGGGGCCCGGCGCGAACGATGGCCTCGTTGACCGCGGGGTGGGGGGTCCGATGCGAACGATGGATGAGGTGACCGCGGGGGCAGGGGTCCGACGCGAACGATTGATGGGGAGACCGCGGGGGCAGGGGTTTCCGCTCGACGGCCCGCGGGGAAGGGGGGATTTTACCTTAGTTTTTTATGTGGCGTGCCGTGGGAAAAAATGGCGTGCCGTGGGAAAAAATGGCATGCCGTGGGAAAAAAAGGTAAATGAAGATTCCGCTCGACGGCCCGCGGGGAAGGGGGGATTTTACCTTAGTTTTTTATGTGGCGTACCGTGGGAAAAAATGGCGTGCCGTGGGAAAAAATGGCGTGCCGTGGGAAAAAATGGCATGCCGTGGGAAAAAAAGGTTAATGAAGATATTTTTTTAAATAATATTTTTCAATAATGATGATTAAATAATTTTTATTTTTCATTATCATAAATCAATGGAGTACATACAAAAGTCGTTGAATTAAAATATTTAATTGAATCTGAATAAAAAGAGGTACAAATTACATAGACTGCACGTAAGTGCAATGTTCGTACCCCCTCCACACTTTCACATTTTCGATAGCAACACCGCAGAGAATCGTTCCTTTCCGTAATATTGCGGCCTCCTTCACGACAAAGGTATCGTTATCTCCAATTGATAGGAGCACCATATCGGTTCGTGAATAGGTTTCTTAGTGAAAGGAATTTGTTTAGAAAAAATGTAAAATTTTCTGTTGTTAAATTAAAAAAAAGATTTCTTTATTTTAATATCGTACCCCCTCTACACTTTCACACTTTCGATAGCAGCACCGCAGAGAATCGTTCCTTTCCGTAAAATCGTCAGAGTTATGAGAGAGAGATAGAAAGAGAGAGAGAGAAAAGAGGACAAGAAATGGAGATTGGTTAGAGATATGTAGTAGCATCGGGAAAAACGAGGTGTGACAAAGTTTCATCAAATCAAATGGGCAGCATCTCCCGAGGGTCTCCTCCGCGACCGGAAGTGGCGGCAGCCGGGGTGAAAAGAGAAGTGTCACATGAAACAAACCTGTCGATAGAATGTAAATGAAGAGAAAAGTGATTATCTTTAAGAAAGTTTTGAAGTAGGATTAAAGGAACATTGTACACTTATCTTTAGATATGTGGCTTTAAAATAAATCTTGTATCGTTCAAAAAATGTATTTGAATTTAAGATTAGTGAAGCGAGCGTTTCGTAAGATTAGTTTAATTTCAAATTACCTTAATGTTTACTATGAAATAATATAATTTATTTAATATCAAATAAGCTTAAATAAAAAAAAAGTTTAATGTTACTATTTTATAAGTGTTTGCTCTCTTATGTATTACGTCAGGTTATTAACGAATAAAATGTTTTTTTTATTACAAAGTAATTGCTTATGAAGTATGTACATGGCATTAAAATTTATTAAACAACTACTTGTTATATTGCAAAATATTTATTTTTGTTTTATTTACAAATGTCAGTTGTCATTTTTTTTATGTTAAAACGATCCAACTTCAATTGTCCGTGTATCGACACTGTTTGACGCATCGCCTAAAATATTTGTATCACTTTACTGTCAATAAACTAATTTATTGCATGATATTGTTTGTAGACAAAATTTGTTTCACTTTGAAAAGCAGTTAAATGTCAGAATTGAAGTGTACAGTAATGGACAAAAACTTAAGACCAAAGAGTGAACAAAATTAAACTAATTTATAAGAAACAGCATGATAAACAAAGTTTGCATTGCTAATTATTAAATAATGTTCCACCATAACAACAATAAAAATGAATGTACAGACAATACCAGGCGAAATGGACTGTAATGGAAAAATAAAAGTTCAAGATAAAAAAAATTTATTAAACAACTACTTGTTATATTGCAAAATATTTATTTTTGTTTTATTTACAAATGTCAGTTGTCATTTTTTTATGTTAAAACGATTAGCAAAATAATTAACAGTATTCGATCACTTTTACATTGTTTTCGCGAACTGGTGTTTACAAGCAATTCTTTGATAAGAACGGTCTCAGTAGTTTGCAATGCGAAGAGAACACAATCGGATACGTCTTCTTTTGGTTTCAAAGTCAAACGAGGGTTTTTCTTTCAACCACTGTGAAGTCATTTTCGGTTTCCACTAGACCAGACGAAATGGACTGTAATGGAAAAAATAAAAGTTCAAGATAAAAAATAAAATTTCAAACAGTTAATGATCTTGGAACTGAAAGTAAAAACTTACAATGATTTTGATGTTTGATTCAAGTTGTGACAATTCAGATCTGAGACATTCTGAACAGTATTCGATCACTTTTACATTGTTTTCGCGAACTGGTGTTTACAAGCAATTCTTTGATAAGAACGGTCTCAGTAGTTTGCAATGCGAAGAGAACACAATCGGATACGTCATCTTTTGGTTTCAAAGCCAAACGAGGGTTTTTCTTTCAACCACTGTGAAGTCATTTTCGGTTTCCACTAGACCAGACGAAATGGACTGTAATGGAAAAAAATAAAAGTTCAAGATAAAAAATAAAATTTCAAACAGTTAATGATCTTGGAACTGAAAGTAAAAACTTACAATGATTTTGATGTTTGATTCAAGTTGTGACAATTCAGATCTGAGACATTCTGTCATGGCAGTCAAAGCAAATTTACTGGCAATATAAGCTTGGGACACTGGACGATCACAAGTGACGGGCACCTTAAATCCATAGATATCATTGATGCTCACAATGATGCCATCGTTGGTTCCTGGAAGAAGAAATAGTAAAGCAAATATTCAATTTCACTGATGAAATATGTTCTTACAATTTTTTGACTAATAGAAGGTACTTGCCCTTTCTCTCCATTAGCTTCCGAGCTCCTTTGGTCATACAAGTTAGTCCAAGGAAATTCACCTCTAAGATCTTCTTCCAGCACTTTGATTTAATACAAAAGACCAAAAAAAGAATTTGAGAATCTTAATCCGACTTTGGCAAATTTACTGGCAATATAAGCTGGGGACACTGGACGATCACAAGTGACGGACACCTTAAATCCATAGATATCATTGATGCTCACTATGATGCCATCGTTGGTTCCTGGAAGAAGAAATAGTAAAGCAAATATTCAATTTCACTGATGAAATATGTTCTTACAATTTTTTGACTACTAGAAGGTACTTGCCCTTTCTCTCCATTAGCTTCCGAGCTCCTTTGGTCATACAAGTTAGTCCAAGGAAATTCACCTCTAAGATCTTCTTCCAGCACTTTGATTTAATACAAAAGACCAAAAAAGAATTTGAGAATCTTAATCCGACTTTGGGGATATTTGCATAGTTCTTAGCTTGATATTGTTTTTCATAGAGTATGCAATCTTTGAAAAGCGATATCAATTACCAGATCTCACCACGTGGAGGTGACTACGCTTAGAGACCCACCTGAAATTTCATTGGATTAATATATGTTGTAACTATTTTAAACCTAAATAGCTTGCACCTGTAAAGAAGAACACAGAAAACAAATTATCAGGTTTCACCACGCGGAGGCGACTACGCTTGGGGGATCCACCTGAAATGCAATTATATAGTTTTAACACATTTACCCGATCTCACCACGTGGAGGTGACTACGCTTAGAGACCCACCTGAAATGCATGGATTAATATATGTTGTAACTATTTTAAACCTAAATAGCTTGCACCTGTGAAGAAGAAAACAGAAAACAAATTACCAGGTCTCACCACGTGGAGGTGACTACGCTTAGGGGCCCACCTAAAAAAAAGAAATGCAATTATATAGTTTTAGGAAAGTGTTTTTTAACGTCTAATGTTTTTAGCGAGCCGATATTCTAAAGAATTTGCGTCTAGGGTCTCCACTGTAATATCCCGCTTCACATTATGTCCGAGGATATCACTTAACCACTTTGCTTTTCTAGTCCTTTCACATATATTACTCCAGGAGCTTCTTCTTCTTCTTCCATTGCACCCACTGCTGTGTTAAGTAAACGTTTTACCATGCCGTATGGATTTATGAAGCTTGTAATAAATAGACAATATCATGCCATATTATTATTATTATTATTATTAGTATTATAGGTACAACGTAAATATATGTTTAACTATATTATTATTATTATTATTATTACTATTATAGGTACAACGTAAATATATATGTTTAACTATATTATTATTATTATTATTATTATTATTATTATTATTACTATTATAGGTAAAACGTAAATATATGTTTTAACTATATTATTATTATTATTATTACTATTATAGGTACAACGTAAATATATGTTTTAACTGATTATTATTTCACACACACACACACACACACACACACACACACATAACCCTATTCTAGAGTTGAGTAGTGAACCAATTATGTAGTTTTAGCACATTTTGCATTGCACAGTTCTTGGTGTGTTTATCACAGTGGAATGTGTTTTTGACGTCTAATGTTTTTAGCGAGCCGATATTTTCAAAGTTTGTGTCTATGGTCTCCACTATAATATCCCGCTTCACATTATATCCAATGATATCACTTAACCACTTTTGTTTTTCTAGTCCTTTCACGTATATGACTCCAGGAGCTTCTTCTTCTTCTTCCATCGCTCCCACCGCTGTGTTAAGTAAACGTCTTACCATGCCGTACGGAACGTCGCCATCTTCCCAACTTAATCCATGATGGTTTTTTCCAAGCCACAAAGCTTGCGCCTTCTCACATTTCGTGAGCACATTCCATGGCACAGGACTCACAAACATATGATGTACCAGAATTGTCCCTTTCCGCAATATTGCGGCCTCCTTCACGATAAAGGTCCCATCGTAAATAAAGCCTTGAAGGTCTGCGAAGGTTGGCACGTCCATGTTGTTGTTGTTGTTGTTGTTGTTGTTGTTGTTGTTGTTGTTGATGATGATAATAATGATGATGATAATGTAACGTTGACTGACTGACTCGAGGTTTACATACAAAGACTGTACTCCGCCCGCGACGTATCCCGATATTTATATGCGATCAAAAGTGGGGGTACTCCACAAAATCGCGACAGTGACATGCTTTCGCACAGTTTGAAACCAAGGGCATATATTCAGGGTGGATAAGCGAAAACGTATTCACACCAGTAAAGAGCACTGGTGCTGAAACCGTATCCGAGGATCACCAGTCAGCGATGAAATCATACACAATCTTCACGGCTACAAGAACGTGTCAAAGAAATGAAATAACAGATGCGATGCATAACGAAGAGGATCAGCTAAATGCAACATAATGTGATGAATAGACATATCCAAGGTCTCAATTCGTGTCTACAGGAACGTGCCAAAGAAATAATATCCGAGAAGACAGATGACATACCTAGTGCTTTCGCATAGTTTGTAACCAAGGATCCTGCATAAGCGAAAACGTGTTCACATCGGTAAAAAGCAATGGTGCTGAAACCATATCCGAGGATCACCAGTCAGCGATGAAATCATACACAATCTTCACGGCTACAAGAACGTGTCAAAGAAATGAGAAGACAGATGAGATGCATAACGAAGAGGATTAGCTAAATGCAACATAATGTGATGAATAGACATATCCAAGGTCTCAATTCGCGTCTACAGGAACGTGCCAAAGAAAGAATATCCGAGAAGACAGATGACATACCTAGTGCTTTCGCATAGTTTGTAACCAAGGATCCTGTATAAGCGAAAACGTGTTCACATCGGTAAAAAGCAATGGCGTTGAACCCATATCCGAGGATCACCAGTCAGCAATGAAATCATACACAATCTTCACGGCTACAAGAACGTGTCAAAGAAAT